>UYYA01004294.1:0-127608 GCA_900624975.1 Angiostrongylus costaricensis
GATTGCATGAGTTCAAGTACGATATACCTGATCTCGTGTAACAATTGCGGAGATGAATATATTGGCGAAACGGACAGACCTTTGTGTATCCGTATAAAAGAACACCTAGATGGCAAACGAAAACTAAGACGAAGCACCCCACTAGGCACGCATAGGATACAAAAGCATAACGGAGACGATTTTGAAGTGAAAGTCAATATCCTTGCACAGGAGTCCAAAACACCAGCGCGAAAACTCCTAGAGGCTTTTTGGATCAATGCCAAAAACCCTACAATGAATAGCAGGGACGAATGTCCGGAGGTCATACGCGACCTGATCCCGTACGTTCGCATCGATTTTTGATATGCGATGGTGCAGTCGTCAACCACATGCGACTATAATCAGCTGTTCTAAACTTCCTCATTCGAAGTCACGAAAAAAAGCGGGGGGTTTTTCGAGAAGTTGTTGATCGTGTAATTACCAAAGAGTCTCTCGACTTTGTGTAAGTGTTATTTGAAGCGTTTGGCCTAGTAGATTGTAAATCAGCATACCCTTCCAGGCTCTGAAGAAGGCGATACTGCCGAAACGTCAGCTAGCGTTGTATTGTATTGTGTTTTTATGGAAGTAAATGTATGCTGTTTAAAAACCTCGCGATTGCTGAACAAGAAAACGACACATTCATATTCCAATGCCGAGGTTAAGAGAAAGTCGATCCTGGGAACTATTTTCTATTTACTGCCTACTACAAGTTTTCACGGAAAAGTACTCTGTGAAATATTGTGATTTCGACTACATCCTCACCTTAACTGAGCTCGATGCCGGTTTGTGCTCACCAGATCAATTCCGTTGACGGTTGATTGCGCTGATGGCACTGGCAGACGGAAACTAGCTGAGACAAAAACAAAACGAGGGACCCGCGTGGTGTGATGGTGAACGTGTTAGGCCCCAGATACCGTAATAGCGTGTTCGATCCCCACCGCAGATACCTACGGTGAGGAGTTCTGCGAATATCTCAGCACCTTTGCGGTTGCATTAAGGTAGTTTTGGCTCTAGTAAAAAATGGCACATTAGGATGATCGGTCAGAACTAAAAAGAAGAAAAAAGTAAGAACTAGAGCTTCGTGATTTGTAAGAGGCGATCATATGTGAACACAGGTGCCATCATATGTGTTTTAAGCACTAATTACTTTTGTGAATAATCTTATGAACGTGAAGACCGAGCTAACTGATAGGTAGTTTAGACTAATAAATGAGACGGTAGCGTCACACCATGAACAGAATTGAGATGCGAGTAATCCAAAATTCCTAGAAATCGATATTTGGAAGAAGTAAAGGGACGCCGAAGAGGGAGATTATAAAACAGTGTGCTCAAAATATTGCAACACAGTCTTCTCGTAACTTACTAGGTTGTACGGAAATTAATGGCGCATTTCAGACTATGTTTTTACACTGGGACATTATACTTCCACGTGATTTCTGTGCGGTTGGTCTCTACGTGACATACTTAGTGGAAACCTCATAGAAAGCGGTGAGTGTGCAAAGCTGTGTTCAAAGTGATTGAAATCTTGGTTTGGAGTTTCTTTGTTTGGTTATGGAGGCGTCTGGCCGAGTGGATTGCTATCAACTTGACCTTTCCAGACTCTGAAGAAGGCGAAATTCGCCGAAACGTCAGCTTAATCGTGAACAAAGAACAATAACACCTCGCGTCTGCTCAAAAAAAAATACGAACAAAATCACTTGATCAATGCCGAGGTTAATAGAAAGTCGGTCGTGGCAGTTACTGGAGTGCAATTTGATATTCCTACTTAAAACTGTGCTTTGCACACTTCCCTTCAAATCCTATGTTACCGAGTTGGGAAAACTTTCTTAACCGAAGTTCTGCGAGGACTGTACCATGGCTTTACCACTGTCACGACAAGCATCTTCCCTTAATGTAGCAGGAATGATTGAAGCCTTGCCACTAGTTTTCTTTCCAGTGTAGCGGTGATTCCTGGAGTTAACTCACTCTTCGTTGGTTTCCGGATGAAGATAACGAAATTCTGAACCCTGAATAATCTTGTTGGTAAAAATTCACATATCTACATCTCAATTCGGCGAACAGGTAACACCATCTCAACAAAGTAGAGATGCTGAACTACTACGAATGGGGATCTTGTGAATCGCTTTGATTTCGACCTTTCATTAAAGCAATAGCTTTTGCACAATTGTTCTTTATCAAGTTCTCATATCTCGTACTTTCGCTTCGACAGTTGGAAGGTATGAGTCATCTAGTAGCTGTGAGAATTCTACTATCCATTGAATGCCTGGTTACTGTAACCCAGGTACCGTGCATATTCGGTATCGTTTTCTAGATGTGGTCGGTCTTTGCTTTAGTTGTACTAGTGCAGCATAGGGAGCAAGCATGTGGCGTAGTGGTGTGAAGCGCCCTGCAAACACACACGTGGAATCGATCCCCACGGCCAAGGCCCACCAAGCCTTCCATCCCTCTAAGGTAGGCAAATTAGTACCAGACTTGTCTGGGATGATAGCAGCACTGGCTCGGTACATCAGTAGGCCATTGTGAGTCATTCCAAATGCCAGATATGCATTCAATCACCTCCAAACGATGCTTAGTGAAGTCGAATGCATGGCGCATCCGTCAAGGATTGATCAACGCCGAGAGCTTTATCCTTTATCCTTTTAATGTGGCATAGTCTCATGCAACCATCACCACTTTTTTCTGACAAAGAAAATTGAGCAGAGCGGACAGACTGCTTTCAATAATACTTTCACTGATGCTTTGGAATGATCGTCACTTCTAAACCGAAATGAGGCGATGCGGTGTTACATGATAAGCTCATAGTCATCTTTACACTGTTTTAGCTTTTGAAGAAAAAATAAAGCTGCCTAAACGCAAGAGGTCTGATAGAAACAGAGGAAGAAAGAATTACTTATTACAGAATTAAGCGACCACGTGAGAACACAACGAGATGCAGGGTTGCATGGTTTGGCAAAAAATTCCACTGTCATCGATCTGCGAGTACCACTATCCACCAAAAGAATAGCAACCGAATACAACAGAAAGGAATGAAAGAGAAGAGCATACAGGGCTGCTATACCGACAAAAAACAAGAAAATAGAAAGACACTACGTTGGTGCAAATCAATACGGGGTCTTCTTGCAACAAGCAGAAGTGCAAGAGAATATCGTGCAGGATGCCATCTCTGAACGTGTATTCAATGTCCAAGAAAACCGATACAAGTAGGTGAAGGGAAATTCAATTTCGGCGCTGGAATATACATAGAGCCTACTTTATCAAAATGAAGATTGGCCATCAGAGAAGGATTTACATACATTTCAGTTATGGGAAAGTCAACAAATCGTTGACTATCTTTAACGTTTTGTTTTCTGCCTTCTATAATTTTCATGGCAGATTACTAAGCGAAATACAACCACAACGTTGCTGAGATATTTGCAAAACTCTGGACCGCAGGTGTCTATGGTGGGGNCACCATGCGGCTCCTTCGTTTCGCCTCTCTCTTAGCTATTTCTATTGATCTTTGCCACAGCAATCACCCATCAGCGGGATTGATCTGGGGCGCCCAAATCGGCATAGAACCCAGTTAAGCTGCGGCCGTAGTTGAAATCACAATGTTATACCTGGTGGTGAACGCATTACTCCCCGGAAAGGACAATAGCGCGTTCGTTCCCCACCATAGACACCTGCGGTCCAGAGTTTTGCAAATATCTCAGCAACTGCCACGACCGACTTACTATTAATAATATTACTATTACTTATATACGAAGAAGATTATCTCAGCAACGTTGTGGTTGTAATCGTTGACTAATTCGAAGAATAATGGGAGGGAAGGAAGCGAATAGATGTATAGAACCTGTATCTGTTGAGGCTTCGCCATAAATCCACTTTTGCAGCTGGATACTGGTGGGGTGTCGATGATCCTTATCTATAGCACGGTTAGCAATCCCTTATTGCTTCTATTCATTCTTCGCAAACATACACCTTATCACAGTTTCTTGGCTCATGTCTTGATTTCCTTCAATGGAAGCAAGAATTCAGTATGACTTCGTCTTGTTGGGTTGTGTAGGTGCATTCTGAGGGGAATTGGGCGTTGTTTTGTACTTGTTGTTAAGATCTAATGATCCTTTCACCTCGTTTCCTTTTTCGAATTCCATCTTTGGTTTCCAGCAGTTCTTCCATTTTCTATGTTCTGTCAGATCCTCGTTGTCGTCTTTGATGTACCATTTCTGGATATTTCTTACTAACTTTCTAAATAGTTGCAGCCGCAGATATGTGTTTAGTTTGATTCTCCTTTTCGTTGAAGTTGGTTGATTATCACGAAGACAGACTTGCTCGGTGTTTCCTGGCCTTCCAGATGTTCACCTCTTGCTTGTTCTGTGTGCAGTGGATCCAGCAGTTCATTGACAGAGGTATATTTACTGTCGTATTTACTCCTCAAATTTGCTATTACTATTTAGGATGATTCTCATGACACTTCGGATTTGATGAAACCTTACGCCTTTCCCTGGAATTCGTCTATCAAAGAATTCAGCGTAGAATATTTATCAATTCGAGGCGACTTGTGAGTGGACTGAATTTCTGAAGGGCGCAAATGATGTTTGATAGTCCTCTATTTGTCCACGGAATTTTGTAACCGGAAAAGAGGACAAAGTGGACAGCTGTGTTCTTCGTGATCCTTGTCTTCATAACGCTAAATGTTTTATTGAGCTGGAAGAGCTAAAGAGTCCAGTGTAGTAGACTGCTGCTTTGTCGATTAGTTCGAGTATCTGTTCTACATCTACTAGGATTTTCCCTCTGATCTCTTGGAGCTATAGATAGAGTACGGGACTCGACGTCGTCTCCACCTGCATTGTGGTTCTTTAACGGTACTTCGATTCTGTCAATCTTAGCTTTGATTGTGACTTCTGCATGCTGTATTTTTCGTCGTAATGCCTTATCATATTCCCTTCCCTTCCCTTATCCTTTCTGGAGGACACAACTACTTCAATTCTTATTACCACCTCTTGGTCTGCTAACTGAACTACACCATAGTTGCGTGCCTCTAGTCGAAATGCTTTGGCAAGTAACGAGTATCGTTGTCATTTCTATGTATGCTTCCATCTTCACGAAACATTTATAACTACTGTGTATGATGAAAAGTCTCGTCCATCGTTAAATCGTGATACCGTTAGCTTTTGCTTTGCGATATAAAAAGTAAAAGTGTACACCATTCGGCATTCTGGCGTATATCTAGCCTATGTGATGACTTGCGGTGGTCAACCAGTATACGAAGTTAGTGCTAGTATCCTTCTCGACACAAGTGGAACGGAAGGCTTGGTGAGCCTGGGGCGTGGAGTTGAACCAGTGTATTTCAGGGAACCTCTAAAAACGAGCCACACACGCGCTACTAGAGATCTTCATATACCTTCTGTTTCCACCCGTATTGGAGCACAACAGAGTTTGGAACTTGTAACCTTGCCAGAGACTGGTTAGCAACAATCTCATTGGAAATCTAACTCTTGTAGAAATCACTTTTTCCGTAAAATACTAGAGTTAGAATACAGGTTTTCTTATTTGACGCCTAGTACAACATCTCTCGCAACCTAGTTATTGGTCAAACAAGAAATTTATGGCGGCAAGTATGTTGAGGTATGAACAGAACTCGGAACTTCAGGCAGGCTTCGAACCCACGATCACCTGCTGCTTCAGCTTACTTGGGTTCAATGCAGATTTATGCTCCCTAGATCATTCCACGCGTAATTGCTTACGGCATTGCTAAAGTAAAAAACTCGCTGAGAAAAATGCAAAGCAAGGTCCTCGGTAGGTGTGGGGGACAGCATGTGAGCCCATGGAAAGGATCAACGTGGGTTCGAAGCCAACCTGAGGTTCGGGGTTCTGCTCATATCTCAGCATCCTCGTGGTTCTATTTCACATAGTAACCCTCCATGAAGAAAGAATAAACAGTTAAAAAGAGATGAACAAAATTTATATCTGAAAAAAACTATTCTGCAATAATGTATAACTTTTTATTTACTACATATTACTGTTTTCATGGCAGGGTACTATGTGGAATGCAAGCATAATGTAGCTGAGATATTCGCAAAACTCAAACCCTGAACCCGTGATTATACTTTCCGAGACTCGCATGTTACCCACCACACCAGTAAGGCCTTTGATTTGCCTTTCTCTCAGCTAGTTTTGTACCATAACAGTGCCATCAGCAATCACCTATCTACGAGAACCGTTAAGATAGAAAACTGGCTAAGAAAAAGGTAAAGCAAGGGCCTCGGAGGTGCAGTGGGCAACATGCAGTCTGCTGAAAAGGGTAATCGCAGGTTTTAATCTCTCCTGGGGTCTGAGTTTTGCAAATATCTCAGCTTCATTGCGTTCTGCAACAGATTAAACCAGGAAAGCGATGCAAAAATGAAGTCAAAACATGATGGCCAATAGCCACATGAATGGATGAACTGCAAACTTTACTTCCACTGACTTTATTCGTCAAGTAGTAGACCTCCATGAATTGGTTGGTGCGGTTGGTGACCAGCAACGCGCATGGTAATGCCGACTGCCGATGAGTCAGCTGTGTCGGCACGACCGCCCGCCCACGACGATGGCTCTCGGGCCGCTGCTATGTTTCCTATTCTGAGGTGAATATTAGGACGTGTGCAGTTTTATCATTTCCACTTGTCAGATCCTATATTCCGAAGCTGTCGTATTGATTGACTCCGCTTGCCAGTAGCACACCGATCGATCGATTCGATTCAGCGGATAAGCAATCGGGCGTCCGACCTCAAGCATTCCCGTCGCAATGGTTTCGATTTTCGAGTGATTTCGAGCCTATCGACTTTTCTAATTATACGTTTGCCTTTGTATTTTTTTCATCATACTTTTTAAACTGGCTTCATGTCAGCTCTGTGTTGTTCCTACTACCTGGTACACCTTTTTGTTTTCTTCGCCAATTCGCTTTCTGGATTCCTGTTGTGTTCTGGGGATAATCGTTAGCCATTCAGTGTTTCATCTTAAAACCCTCTTAGTTCGAACGAGATTCCAATAGTTCAGAGAAGGACCTCTGTGAACGTTCTGTCAACAAATCTCTGCGCTTGGAATTTCTCATGCAAAAGGGTTAAATTTAGCAATTAATGCGCACCACTCGGAGCTAGATCACTTTTGGCAAAGACAAAGAGCGGTGCTGCTCATTGTTCCCATGCTAGGTACTTAGTAGTAATATAGAAGTACATTTATCTAGCGGTACTCACAACCAAATGCTGAAAGCGGACACATTTACTGAGGTAAGCAGTAAGTACTGCCTATCCGCTGTTATCGCCGCATCGAGCAGTTAGAATCACATCTTTTTTACCTTTTTCCTTTCTTCCGACAATCTTTCTTTTTTCTTCTTTTGTTAACCTTCTACCTTTAAAATCTTTCTTAACTGACAAAGATCCGTACCATTCTGGGAAATGTCGAATGTATTCGTGTCGAATGTCTCGCTGGCACCCGTGCGATTCCCTCTATTCCCTCTCAAAGTTCTGTTTCAGCATGGTTATGGAAGAAGAGACGGATATTAAGCTGAAGACGCGTTTTCTCGGACAGGTATTTTTGATCCATGCAAGATTTTAAACTGGTTTTTATCCACACTAACAAATCTAGAAGTTTGTCTTCTACATGTGTACAATATTGTCACATTGTCGATTTTTTCAAACCGAACGTAGAGCTGGTTGAGAAGGTGGGACTCGTTATTTATGCTGTTGTTGTGAGGCGAACATGTCATCTCTTCGTAGTATATATTCTTCTGGCAGCGAAAGAAGTTTCTTCCAAGAGCAGTAGTGTTGAGAATTAGATCTTATATAACGTTATGCAACTGAATTCCAACTTATGAAAGTGTTCGCAGTACAGATGTAGTACTACAGGTACTGGTACTGTACGCTCGTCCACCTCTTGTGTTTGACACGTTCTTCACGCTGTTGAAAGAAGCATGCCAACAACCAAGCTCTCAGCCAATCACTGTTAAATGGATCGATGAAGATGGTAAGGTGTGGAAAAAGAGATGTTTCTAGACCTCGCCAATCTCGTTAATCCAGGTGACCCGGTGTCGATCGATAGCCAACGAGAGTTGGATGAAGCCGTTCGCATCCTGCAACAAAATGGCGATGCAGAGCTCAATGTGCACGTATTCCTTGGTCAGCCGGCACTTCCAGGTTTACCTTGTGATGGCGAGGATCGTAAGTGGTCAAAGCATTAATGAAACATGAAACAGAAGTTGGCAGCGAAAAGCTCGAGCTAGCGCATTTCGCACATCATTGAACGTAAGCTGCTGGTGCGTTAGTTTTTATTAAGTGGAAAGTAACCTGTAGTACTGAAAATCATTGGCTCACAAGTTGTGAAGTGGAGCGCTTTTCTGTCGTGCGTTTGAGCTGCACAGTGAATCCACTCCAAGTAGTGCGAAGAGCATCACAGCTTTCCTCTTCCTGCACAGTTCCTAGTTGGAAATACCATTCTATACAGAACATTTTTAGATTAGCATGGCCCAATAGAACCATAAGCTTCCACCACCTAACAGTGGGCTCCATAGCTCTTGAACGTATAAAATTTCTAAATTATTAAAAGCAATCCTCCGTAAATTTATCCTATAAAGGATAGAAAAGCTCCCGGCATTGATCGATTCCGCAAGGATGCGCCATGCATTCGACTTCATTAATTATCGATGCAGGTGACTGAATGAATATCTGGCCTATAGAATGGCTCACGTTAGCCTACCGAAGTATCGAGCCAATACTGCTATCCTCCCGGGCAAGTCTGGTACTAATTTGCCGACCTCATAGAGATGGAAGGCTTTGTGAGCTCAGTGCGCGTGACGATCGATCCCGTTTTTATTGCAGGGCGCCTCCGACCACTACGCTGCATGCGCTCCAGATTTATTCAATCATCTCTGTATCAACTCTAGTCCCGTTGATCGTCGAGTGATTCGAGCGGGCGTCAGTAAATCTTCCATTTTTTCCCTGTCGTTTGCAAGAGTAGCCCAGTGGGTTCTGCTCGCTCTAGGGACTCGTCGAGCATCATATCTTTCTTTAAGGCTCTTCGTGAAGAACTCTGACCATGGGGCCGGTGGTCTTCCTGCAGTACGTTTGACATCCCAAGGAATTCAGTCACCAACGGCTCTTGTCCATCGGTTGTCATTCATACGTATTACGTGTTCGGCCCACCTTATCTTCGACTGCTTGGCGTACAGAACGGCAACTTTGATTTTTGATCGTTGACGCAGGTTGGGGCCTCGGATCCCATCCTTTACTTATGTGAAACAGGTCACCCCTAGCATCGTCCTTTCGACTGCGCGTTCGATAACGCTGAGTGATCCTGCTGATCATCCTGCTTACGTAGTGACCAGGTTTCTGACGCATACGTTAGGACAGAAAGTACCGTTGAGTCGAAAAGGTGGGCACGGAGTCGGGTGTTCTTTGTTCTTTTCACTACATCCTCGATGCTGTTGAAAGCTCCTCAAGCCGCTCGCTTCCTTCTGCTCAGTTTTCGAGCTAAGTCGTTCATCACATTGATTTCACGACCTTGATAGACATAGCTGGAGCATTCGGAGATATTCGTTCCGTTGAGCGTGAATGGGGCATACGAAACCAATGCGCTCCTCATGAACATCATTTTTGTGCGATTTAGTCGAAGACCAATCTTTCCACAGGTTTTATCAAAGTCGGTGAGCATTCGTTCCGCTTGGCTAATGTTAGGTGTTATTGGAGCGATGTCATCAGCAAAGCGAAAATGGTGTAGCTGCCGACCATCGATTTTCACTCCCATGCTGCCCCATTTCAGTGTTCGCATGGCGTTGTGAAGGGTGGCGGTAAATAATTTTGGCGAGATGGTATCGCCTTGCCTAACTCCTCTTTTGACGTCGATGTCAATATCGTTGTAGAATGGTGATATCGTGGTTGTGAAATTTTTGTACAGTTCACGAAGAATCTTTATGTACTGAGTAGGGACTCCTTAACTATCAAGGGCTTCCATGATTGCTTCTATCTCAATTAAATCAAAGGCCTCATTTAAATCGATGAAAGTGAAACAGAGCTCTCTGTACTCTCGCGATACTACAGTGAGTCTTGTTATCGTGTGGATGTGGTCCATCGTACTAAATCCTGTTTGCCCTTTTAGAAAAAATTTAGAAAAAACCCTGTTTGCTCACATGGCTGTCCTTCGTCCAGTGTTCTCTCAATCCTGTTTAGGACTCGAGTGAAAAGTTTGCCGACGACAAACAGCAAGCAGATTGGGCGATAGTTGCCGATATCGTGTACGTCACCTTTCTTGAGTAATGGCACGGCCTTGCTGGACTTCCACTGAGTAGAGACCTTGAATTCAGACGGGTAACGTGTGAAGAGCCGAGCCAATGTGTTTACAAGGACTGGTGGAAGGTTCTTCAGGTGTTCTGATCTTATCCTGTCCGGACCTGGTGCTGTTCGATTTTTTACCGACGAAGTGACATGTCGGATTTCGGATGGGTGAACCGGTGGTACAACATATCCATCCTCCTTTATTTCATATGACGGGAGGTGGAAGTGGTTATCGAAGCGATATGAGTATCTGGGAGTCGGAGCGCAATCATCTTGGTCTTGTAATTGGCAAAGCTTCGGTGGGCTTTGCGAATGCTTTTCCCAGCCTCTGCAGCTTCGACCATTACTGCTGCTCTTCTCTCTTTACGATCTTTTATCGCCAGTCTGCATTGTTTTGCAAGTTCGGACGTTAGTTCGTGGTTGCCTGCAGTTCGTGCGATTCTACGTTAGTGTATTAGCTCGAGTGTTTCTGGAGACAGACGTCACTTGGTGACTTTCGAACTCTGAGCTTTCATAGCGCTAACGTGAACATGCTAAATGAGCCGATTGTATTCTTCGTCGATGTTGTCGACAACGGAATCTTCCCAACAGCCGACTAATGAATTGAGTAAGTTCCAGTTTGTGGTGGTTCTGGGACTTAGGTTTTTGAATTTAGCGGCTTTTTCTCCTTTCCGCGAGAAATAGAATCTTGCAAGGAGACGGTGGTCTGATCCCGAGTAAAATTTTGGGACAACAGCGACATCGGTTAGGCAAAACCTTCTATTTACTATGATGTGGCCTATTTCATCATGGTACTCTCCATTGGGAGACTCCCACGTCGAGCGTTGAGGGTGGGGCTTCTGGAATTGCGGGTTACCATGGATGTTCTTGGTCGCTATGATAAACTCGGATAGCCGCTCACCCTGTTCGTTCCATTCTAATTTGGGTGCCAATGTGACGTTCTTCTTGGTCCAATCTTGCCATTGAAATCTCCAATGATGACCTCGAAGAAGGTATGGTCTTCTCTGTAGAACTTCTCCAAGTCCATGTAGAACGCTGCGACTTCTTCTTCGTCGTAGTTTGATGTCGGACGAAGATTGTCAGAGCCGGTATTGATCCACATCTTCTTAATCGTAAACGTCCGATTCGGGTTGTTAGTTTTTGGAATGAATCAATGTTCATGGACAAACTCGTGTTGACGAGAACGCCGACGCCGCCGATTCTTGTACTGTCGCATGTTCCGAGGAAGAGGGAATGAGGCCCGTTTTTTTTTACTATGTTTGGCATTTTGATACCCACGTATAGCTTGCTGGACTCTGAACGTTGGTGTTGGGTATACTGACGGGTAGCTTGCCAGGCTCTCCTGAGATGGACATGGAGCTTATTTGTTGGAGGCGACTCCGAACCACCTCTCATATACTTCCCTATACTTGATTGTAGGCTTTTGGCCGAATTAACTCGTAGAATACAATCTGCACAAACTAGAACGCACCCAACACGCGTGCATGAATGCTCCTCGTAAATACAGAAAGTATGTACCAAATCGGTGCAGCAGAAACAGGTAGTCCGTCTCCAAGATCTACTTGGGTCTCAGGGAATCAAAAATCGCTTTTGGTCGGCTATTAACCCCCTATCCGCCACCTAGAGACGCGCCACGTAGTCTCGCGACTAGCCGGCTTTGTGGATTTATTCAATACTTTGGTTAAATATCTGCGAAATGGAGAATAGCGATAAATTGACACTGAGGAATTTCAGGAAACGTGTATCGTAGAGGTGCTCGTCGGTGGAAGAAGGTATATTTGTTCAATGGTCATCGTTTCCAGGCTAAACGTCTCAATAGGTCGAGCATATTCTTCCTAGCTGTTTTGGTGTTCGTCTTTTTCTTTTCTTCAATATTGCCTTTGTTTCTTTAAGGAGGATTCAGTGTTTTATATGTCATGACTACATATGGGGTATTGGTCGCCAAGGCTATAGATGTGCCGACTGTCGCCTTTGTGTGCACAAGAAGTGCCATCGGTTGATCAGATCTGCTTGCGGTCAGGTACATAGTATTGCCTATTAGGGCTATTTTTTGCTCGAATAAGTGGTGTTGTTTTTGGCGTATTCTCATTTTGTAATGGTGTAACTTTAGTCGTTGGAAACGTCTGTCGCCTCTTCACAGCAAAACTGTCCTGCTTTTCAAACGAATATCTATCAAGGCAGTACCCAAAATGGCGGGGATAGGTCTTCGTATAGCGGGTTGGATAACAGTGGCTTTCAAGAGGCTGAAGTCGATTCGTCTCATCAGACTTCGTATTTAACAGCTAACGTACATTCTATTATTATTTTGTAGACGTTATGATTCCATTTTTTTTTGTACGGAGCGAGGTCACATTGACTCCGATGTTTTGTTTCTTCACTTCATTTTTTTTGTTGATCCCGTATTCCACTGACTTTTTTTTCAGTCTAAGGATAGTCCAGTTGCGAGCAAATGGTCTGTGTCCTTAAATGATTTCCGTCTTCTAACCGTCATTGGAAGAGGGTCATACGCGAAGGTCTGGTGTGCTTTCGATGTTTCCTTTTTCTTCGAATTAGGTATAGAGCCGATCTTATCAAAATGACTAGAATAGCCTAAACGTTTTTTATCTGTAAACTGCATAGAGATTAGAAATTTTTCTTTATGTAATCGGGGCTGTTCTCCCAATGGTTTACCGCCTCATCGTGGCTGGGAGGTGTTCCTGGGTGTCGGGCTGCGATATACAGCGGGGGATTCATCCTCCCGTCAGTCTCCCGAGCTGAGAAGGAGTCCGGTTTTCTATCAGAAAGCGCAGCCAAAAGTAAAGCAATACCAGGATCCACCACCGTCCTAGTATAGAATTGGTCACGTAGTGGCGAAGCTCCCTCTGATCCACAAAGGCTGCGACTGCTTGTGGTGGTGACGACCCGGGACAGACTTGCCCAGACTAACCTCGGGACTTCAGGAAACACAATGACTAAGCCAGCAAAACTCCGAAAAATAGAGAACATAGTGGCGCTCGCACAACCAGTGATGACGGGCCGTTTAAGTATCCAAGTAAAATCGAGGCTATCACTTCTCTTTCACATACTCACCGTTGTAACCTGCATTTTTTCTCCTTGTCCAGTTATTAAAGTCCTTTTATTCAATTAATTGCTATCTGCTGTTGTACTACTCTGCTGTGTGCTCTCAGTTTATCTATTAGTCTTCCTATACGTAATTCGTCTGTTCTATTTTCTACTATTTTTTACTTTACAGGTGGTGCAAGCGGAGCATATTAAGACTAAGCAAGTCTATGCTATTAAAATTATAAAGAAGCAGATGTTCAATGAAGACGAGGTCTGTCCTTCTCTCTTGTTTTCCTTTTTGTCTTTCATCTTTTGTTGTCGCTGGGAATAGAATCTGTGTTGTTTTTAGGACATTGACTGGGTACAGACCGAGAAATCTGTCTTTGAAGCTGCTTCCAATTATCCTTTTCTAGTCGGCTTGCATTCGTGCTTCCAGGTAATGTTATCAAATAGGGCTTTTAAGTGTATTAAAGTGCAATATCAACTTTTATGTGCTGCCTACTACAATTTCTTACGTCAGAGTATTATGTGTGACACAAACACAGTGATGCTGAGATATTTGCAAAACTTCGGACAGCAGGTGTCTGCACTGGCTGATAGAAAACTATCTGAGAGACAGGGGAAACGAAAAACCCTCATAGTGTGGTGGTGAACGCGTTAGCCTACGGAAAGGATAATAGCGCTCTCCTCACCGCAGACATCTGCGGTCTGGAGTTTTGCAAATATCTCACTAGCATTGTGGTTGTATTAAAGTAGATTTCTATTGGCATTGTTTTGGTGGGAAATTGTCTAGTTAAAATTAGATATGGAGAGTCATTTGTTGAGTTTACACTTAGTTTTACAAGGGAAATCATTTAAATCGTCGATTGCCTTGTGATTTGAAGCCCTATGACCATGAACAGTAAATCGTTTTACGAAGAATTGATTTTGTATTCTCTTGAACTATAAGAGAGGTTTGGAACTGCTGATGGTCACTTTAGTAGTTTGTCTTCCATATCATTCGTCATTTTGCAGACAGAGTCTCGGCTCTTCTTTGTTATTGAGTTTGTTCCTGGTGGGGACCTAATGTTCCACATGCAGCGCCAGCGAAAGCTTCCAGAGGATCATGCACGGTGGGTTCTTCTGACTTCCTATGCTCTTGGTGCTCCTCTTGTTCTGCAACATTCCACATTGACAGAATATCGCGCGTATCCTTGTTTTTCGAAGAAATTGAATCTTTTCAGTTTCCGTGGAAACAGTCGGGAAATTAATTTATCGTCTAGTCTAATTCCTGTAAAATAATTTCTTCCTCATAACATTTAGCTGTCTTTTCAGTTTTTACTCCTGCGAAATTATCCTCGCTTTGCATTTCCTTCATTCACGTGGCATTATCTATCGTGATCTGAAGCTTGACAATGTCCTCATTGATGCGGAGGGACATGTGAAGTTAACGGATTATGGGATGTGCAAGGTATTTCATCACCCGAGTTTTCACATCTCGAGTCGTAAAAAGCTTATATTACCTCTTTGTTTACATTTAGGACTTTAGAAGTAACTGTTCTAGGAAGATTTTTTTAAGTTTTAGGAAAACATTGGACCTGGAGATGTCACCTCAACGTTTTGTGGTACCCCAAATTACATTGCCCCCGAAATTCTTCGTGGTGAAGACTATGGATTCAGTGTCGATTGGTGGGCACTTGGAGTGCTTATGTGAGTACCTCTCGGACGCTTTGAAAAGGAATAGCGTGTTCAGTTGTATTTTCTGTGTCCTATAGATTTTTTAAAATGAAAAAATAGGAAAAATTTCCGAAATGTCGTGATTAGTTCATCCGGAAGAGAGCAAAGCGCATCTGCTGAAAAAACACGAGAGATCTGATTCTCAGATATGTCTATGCTATGTATGAAATGGTAGGGAGTGTGTGTAGCGCAGTGGTTGGATGCTTCCCTTCGTCCCAGCCCCGCCAAGCCGTCCATCCCCACGGGGTCGGCAAATTGGTACCAGATTTGTCTGGGAGGATAGGAGCACTAGGTCGATAAATCGGTAGGCCACCTCGAGTCATTGTAATGGCCATATATGCATTCGGTCACCTCGAACGATCCAAGAGCTTTGTACTTTATCTTTTTAAGGTACGAAATGATGGCTGGTCGTTCTCCATTTGATATCGTCGGGTCTACTGGCGATCCTGATCAGAACACTGAAGATTACCTTTTTCAGGTATGTGATTGAATGTTCCTTATTTTGTGTTGCTATTTTAGGTTAATGTTCATTGGTGAAATATCATTTTCGTTTTTTGTTCAGTTTCATTTTGCAGATAATTCTTGAGAAACAAATAAGGATTCCTCGTAGTTTATCTGTCAAGGCTGCGTCTGTTCTAAAACAGTTTCTAAATAAGGTCTGTTATCAAAAAGGATTGTTCAGCTTGAAAACAAAGAAAATATGTACTTTTAACTGCATGAGGGCTTTTTAGGATCCTTCAGAGCGTCTCGGATGTCGACCAGATATTGAGGAGTCGTTGGTAGAGATGAAAGAACATCCATTCTTCAAGAACTCTTTTGATTGGGATGCTGTAAGTCCAGTTTTATAAAGCAAGGTCCTTTTTGGAGATTTTTGGTTGAAAAAATTCGCTTCTGTGCGCCAGGAGTACTATTGGTATAAATACAAAATGATTTGGAACGTTTTAGTTGGAACAGAGGCAAGTAGCTCCTCCTTATAACCCTTCCGTGAAGAACGATCGTGATCTGCAGCATTTTGATACTCAGTTCACAGATGAAGCTCCGACTTTGACTCCAGATGACCCGAATGTCATCGCAAAAATTGACCAAAGCGAATTTGATGGATTCGAGTATGTGAATCCATTACAGATGAGTAGAGAAGACGCCGTTTGAACTGGAATTTCACAGCCGTTTTCTTGAAATATATACTTGTACTCCACATGGAATATCTCTCTTTCGTTTGTTAAAATGCATACTACTTATGGCATTCACTGCCCAACTCGATGTTTAGTTGTACTTCGCAACGTCTAATCTCTATTTTAAAAGAATATTCCAATCTTATAATATGGTCTTATTACCGTAGATCTTAGCAACTAATGGTTCTACTCAAATATTTTATCTTATCAATAGTTCTTTTCCCTATAACATGTTCAGATAGCATTACTAGTTGGGTGCCCTGCAAAACACACAGTATTGTTGGTTCGACCCCGAGCGCGGGACAAACGAATCTGCCCACCCCCTCCGGCATTGGTTCATGCTCTCAGTTGTCTAGTATAAGCTTCCCAATCCTTATCGAAAACTCATTGAAATCTGATAACTTGATTAGGCGGTATTATTATATTACTCCTCCCTAAATTTCAATTAATTGGCTTGTTTAATCTTTTTTCTGTGATCCTTATTGTGATGTTATCTGTTTGTCAAACATCTACATACGTGTCAGTCAGTGTACGTGAATATAGACTTCATTGTTTGACTTTTAGTCATTCACTCAAACCTTTGGACAACTGTACTTTTCAATTTTACATTCGGTTGCCTTGCCTGAGAATAATATTTCAGCTCAAAAGCTTTCCTCCATAACTAGCGTTGGTGCAGCCTAATCTTACCGCAAAGGGATTAGCCTAACGGCACTAGTGAATTCTATAGTTCACACTGGTTTGTGTTGGTAATACCAAACGGATTATTTGGCTATTCGGAGTAATTTACATTATGTAATGATTCCATGGAACTTACTGCACTTACTGACGACGAGTTAAGAGGGTGACGAATGGCTGGATTTTCACAGTTTTCATGATTCGAAGTCCTACTGTCAGATGTGAGAATGACGGCCAGTTATAGTAACACTGAACCAGGGTAATACAGCATGTTGCATTGGCAAAGCAGTTCACTGGCTCCCAGTGGAATAAATACAGTTTCGAGTTTTCACAGACTTTTTGTAGGTGAGTAATTCCATCTATGCGTTCGTATTCTGTATTAAAAAGCCTGCAAGAAAGGTGTGATGCTCATCGAGTCCCTAGAGTGGGTAGAACCAACTGGACTACTCTTGCACGCGACAGGGAAAAATGGAAGGTTTACTGGCTCTGACTCAAGTCGCTCGACGATCAACAGGAAGACAGGTGATACAGGTGACAGGTTACTATGTGTAACATGCAAATTCTGGATTTTATTTCGGTGATTTTGTTAGGGGTTTTTTGTGTATCGTTCTATTTAAGGAAGTATAGTTATCGTGTATTGTATTGTCCAATAATACCTGTTTATGACTAAACAATGGTGCTGGTAATGTGTTTTTGATAGAAAATAGATGGCATATTGCTTATCTGTTTCGGTGATAGAAGACTTGTAGTCTCATATGTACAGTGTGAGCAAGGGTTACGCAAAGTAGCTTCCTTCCGTCGTCTTTGTTGAAGTTCTCGTCAGGGCTGCCATATCAGTCTGTCAGGATTGATAGTAGAGGACCAATGGGCAAGAATCGTATGTTCTAGTAAGTCGGTAAGCAGTGCATATGCGACAAAGGAAAGGTGATAGTGAAATGTAAATGTTATCACGATTGATTTTCTTCCACGTGTCTGCCATTGTTTGTAGATCAGCGACAAAGAACGGGAAGAGTGGGCGTTCCAAACAGCAGTCAGCAATAATGAATGTGAAGACAAAAGATTTATACGCGATGCACCAGGCAGCAATATATCGGCCGATGACAGAAGTAGAAGTGTTACCGTATTTCAATAGCTTTTTAAGGCGAAATCAACGGTATCTCGCTTGAAAGCGTGTGAGATCTTCGAGGTCTCCCATCTAGAGGTGTAGCTGCTTGAAACCAGGATTCCCTTCCAGAGCACATCTACGAATGTGACCATTGGAATATTTCGTTAAGGACTTGTGTTCTGCCTTGTTGCTTCAGTCTAGACTCGTTCATATGTGCTTCTTTGTTTAAAAGCATTGGCTCGATTTAATGCGAAGGATTAATGGCCTGCTCTGGAAGGAGGCGATCGTCGAACGGACTCTGCCTGCCAGTCAGCAGACGGACAGACTCGGACCATTGCACAGAGCGTGCGAACTCACGAACAGACCATCGGGAAGGGCAGACTGGGCTATCGACAGGCGGCGAGCCTCCGCACCCCGTCCCGCCGTCCGGGCGGAGTTCCGTCTGCACTGCCGTCCGAACGACACCGTGGTCGCAATCTGCAGTGCTATCAACAGCCGTAACACGATGGCCGCCGCCACCCAGGATGCCGCCGACCCGCTGCTCTATCGCCTTCCCGAGTTCCCATCAGGTAATCCCGTTCGTTCGAAATACCGCCATGGGTGTTTGTAGTCGCTCAAATCATCGCTGTCGATTAGCTTTTGAAGTGTTTTCGGCAGTATTCTTGACGTATCAATTAGTCACGAAGGTGTAGTATACAGAAACATTTACTGTTCTACAGATATCACAAAGTAGAATTATCAGAACGCTTCCAGGAATCCCCCTATCTGCAACTCCAGTGATGACTCCATGTGATTCAGACAGGATTTCGGCTTTGATATCCATTAGTGGGTCAGTATGCTTTTTAAATCAGTTCTTGTTTCGTTTCTAATTTCCCCCGTATATGCACACTGCTGGCACTTGTTCCAAAATCATCGTCGTGTAAGTCGGGAATGGAAGTTTTGTTGAATCACTTTCTCTGTCTGCACGTCGCCGGTAGTTGGCGGAAATGCCGCGTGTCACGAAAAAAGTATCTGATACCATATTTCATTAGTTATTGCAGTTTTGCTAAAACAAGCGCGAAACCATATTTCATCTCTGGTTGCGGTTTTTTCGAAGCAAGTAGGAGATGGACCACATATCACCGATCATCTTCGAATCTAATATTAAGTGAATAGATAGGTCTAAAAAGGGATAAAGCACTCGGTGTTGACCAATCCCTGAGGGATGTGCCATGCATTCAACTTCATTAAACATCCTTTGGAGGGTATTGAATGCATATCTGGCCTTTACAATGACTCGCGGTGGCCCACCCTACTCATGGATGCATCGTGCCAGTGCTGCTATCCTCCCAAACAAGTCTACTACCAATTTGCCGATCCCGGAGAGATGGAAGGCTTGGTGTGCCTTGGGCGCGAGGATCTATCCCATCTGTATTGCAGGACGCCTCCGACCATTGGACCACGCGCGAACAGATGGATAGTCGACCAATTCCCGCATTTGGTATGGAGTCCAACACTTTTTCACTTGGATTTTCTCTTGCAACCGGGCTTTAGAAGGTGGTCGGATTTAAATATATGATCGGCTGCGGTTTAGCAATGTGCCATCTTTTTTTTTTGCTTGGATGCTGAATGGGGATTGAACGTGGTTGTTTGGAATCTCATGACAACTGTATAGGACGCTCCTAGGTCATCATCATTAATGACAGTGATCAACAATTCTGGATTAAAGAGAAGGCTTTCATCTTGTAGCTAGAATTCTTTCAGCCTGCTTCGAGTTCACCAAGCTCCTGATTCATTAAGGGTTGGGAAATTACTACCAGACTTGGCTAAGCTCGGCTTGTTCTCTTCAGTCCCAGCAGAGACGCTCTAGCACGGTTATCCTAGGATACAAGAGAGAATCGGCCCGAAGGTTTCCAACGATATTCATGAAAAAGTGGAAAATCGTTAAGTAGCAGTCGAAACCACTCACAAAAAAACCTTGGTGGATGAAGGTTACGAGAAAACGAATCGAATGCAAGAATTGCTGGGATTCGTCCGGTAGATTTATGAGAAACCATCTAAAAATAAAACTAAAAAAGTTTTGCATATATATATATATATGTATCAACATGCCATATGTATGCCGAATTCGGCATAGAAGTTGTACGGTTTTTATTCTGGTAGTTATGGTTAATATGGAACTTTCTTTCAATTAACTTTACGAAAGCTTTTTTTGGAAGTGTTCTGCCGACTATTCGAAAGCTTTTTTAGTGCGGCTTTCCCGGCTTTAGTAGTGGGTGGTGAACCTCGCATACCGGTTCACCTCCTGTTTAGCCGAGTTTTGGCTACCCAAGCAGTTAGCGAAGTGCAAACTTTGATGGGTCAGTTTGTGTACTGCATATTTCATCAGGGTGAAGCATTTCATAGCTACCTTTCAGACGACCTAAATATTCATAAATCACTTGCGAGCAGCGAACAGACGGAGCGTCTTCGAATGTTGGATGTAGAAGTTTCGAGCACGCACGACTGCTCGAATATGAATTTAATGACTCGATCTGATGCGGAGCGTGTTTGTGGCATTCTGCGCATAGAGAGCGACTGTTCTTCTGGAAATGAACGAGCTGTGTAAGATTTATAAATACGCATAAGTGGCGCTTTATGTCGTTGCCAATTTTCATTACTCCACTTCTTAATCATGTAGTGGAACGTGTGCAGTAATGTGGAAAGTGCAGGCTTTGACTCTCAATCTGACTTCTGCATGATTTTTGGATTTTTTAGGTCACTGCAGATGTATTGTCAACATTTGGTGCCCTAGCAAATATGTAATTTATAATTTTCTCATATTTATCTCGCGTGACCCGATTTGGCACGTTATGCGAATCACCTCACTTCTTCAGTCCGCTCCGTTTCGTCGAATTAGTATTTCACAAAAGGCTTCACACTTTGCGTCTGGGTTCTGCCTCTGCTTGAAGATTTTTGATCTTTATCAACATCATTAATTACTCGTTGAATCAATTATCCCTGGAATCCTGTGACAGCTACCCTAGAGTGTTCACATATCTTAATCACGGACAGTCCACAGGTTTTGTGGACTGGAGCAAGTGGGGTGTTCACAGGGAGTTCTGACTTGTTTTCCTAATTTTGAAGGAGTGAGAGTCTTTGTGGGAGCATTGCGGATTCGAAAAACTCCTAACCCGTATTGAAGTGCATCATCACCACTGCGTCACCCACGCCCAAGTTAAGGTGTAATTATGACAGGAACGTGGAAATCCATAAATAAGATAGATATCGGTTTTAACATCTTTGACTTGTTTTTCTTTGAAATATACTGACTTTGTGAGCAACGCGGTTGTCAGATTTGAGATTTCTGCTGTGCTGTTCTCGACTTTAAATCATCTAGAATACTTCAAATAAGCTGGGGAAAATGAATGTGGACTACCTTACTTTCTTTTTAAATGTATGGAACGTCAGGTGTTCCAACGTAGATTGTCATTTCACTTAGACCACACACTGACTTGGATATGAGAATTGAGCTTGCAGTGTTTTTCTGAGTTTAAACACATGCATAAATGTGTCTGAATTTGGCCAAACATATTAGGGTGTGGACAGTTTTCGGAGAAGAAGGGCCAACATTTGACTTCCTTTACGGTGCATTCATTTTTGAAGTCACTCATGCACTTTCTAATTGACTTTTTTATACTAGGTCAGGTTCAAATTAGTGGGTGACCTCGCGTAATACAATTTTTTACCTTTATTATCTAGTCCTTTATTCTTCAAATTTCGCACTTCGTATTTAGTGCATATTTTCGCACTGTATACTTGCATTTGCACTCATAATATCATTATCAGGGGCGGATATCACAGTGGTAGTGATGTCCATCATCACGGGTATGGTTCTAGTTCGATTCCGCTGATTCCACTGTGGGCCAACCAAGGCACTCATACATCCGGGGTCAGGAAATTGGTACCGAACTTGTCTGGGAAGAAGTCACTCTCTGCAATCCAGTTGGGAACGCCGCAGCCGGACTTTCTGAGGACTCCAGAGAGAATTCTTCGACCAGCATTTTATGATATCCATGATGAAATGAAAATCCTCAAGCTGCAGCTGAAACCACACGTAAAAATTGGAAGACCTTAGTCGATTATGGAAGCGAGGAAGCGAATCGAAGGTGAGAAGTACTGAGATACGCAGACGTGAAGACATGTTATTTAAAAGAAAAAATATCATTGTCGCCGTTTCTGATGGCCATCCAAAAAAAATTTATGGCTGGATTTTTTTATTTTTTTTTTTATTTCTGGAAGTGATACTCTCGCTGCTTTATACGGAAGCTCTTCATTGAACGGTTTTAAGCGAGGAATCGGATCGATTATCTGTGCAGCACAATATGTTCGGTACGGTGAAGGGTTGGGTTTATCCGTCCCGAAAAGGCGGACGAAGTGTGAGGTGCGAGAAATGCCAGTGCTTCTTTACGCCAGCGGATTTCGTTGCTCATTCACATAACGCGGATAAGGAATATAGGCGGTACGTTCTTGATAAGCATGACGTTCATGTTTTGTCTCGATTTTTATTATTTTTCAACGAAACTTACAGTGAGCGGCACTTTTAATTTTAATCGGATGATTCACCTGTTATAGCGAAATGAAATAAGCGACACATTCGCTACAATACGCCCGCTAAGAATGGCTAGGTACACTTCCCATTGAGCCCATTATGTTTTTCTTTGGTGGTTTCTTTCGCCCGGAATAGTTTCTTTTTTTATGGATTTTGGGTAGGTATGGTCCTAAAAAGTATTTCTTTGAACTCTTAATATTGTACAAAAACTAATTTCCTGAGGAGTTTGTTTATCGAACCGCAGGAAATTTTGCTGCAGAAGTGTACGACGATGCCTCAACTGGATATATTTACAATGCAAATACAAGTAAATAAGGCTCGCAGAACTGTTGTACTGACAAAGAAGGACAAAGGTTGTAGTTATGGAGGGAGATATCTGTTGCATTTTCGAAGGGGTTGCGCACAGAGGTCATGGCAGTCTGCAAAAGACGAAAATTTCGACGTCATCAAATGTCTGGGCAGTGGAAATAGGCGTTGTTGCAAATGTGTCGGAAGGAACCTCATGTATTACTTCGGTTTATGACGGAAACGTTTGAAATTGAGAATGTTTCTTTTCAGAACTGTACACTGGGGATTTGATCCATCAAACTGGCGTCTCATGTTGGAATTGGTGAAGCCTTCTTCTGAATATAGTATCAATGTAATACGATGGAAAGAATTCATTGATGAGCCTGTTGAAGCGTCTCATTGTCTAGCGGGCTGTGAAACTTCGACTGGAAATTCGACTAACAAGTTTAAGCGATCATTGGTAGACAACTCTGTGGTATGTCTTTCCGTGCCTCTTTTTTCTAAGTTCATCTTGAGCTATAATTATATCGCAGTTATAATATGCGATTATAGCTATAACTAATATGAAATTAAGTGTGTTTGGTAATACTGAAAATTATAGAGAATTTCACACTGCTTCAAGTGCACAGATCTCGCCTCACAGTATGTAATACGGGTTTAAAAAACCCTCAGAATGTAAATGTTTTTCCATAGTACCGTTTACATTCATTTATTTTTTACTATATTTTTTTTTATTTTTCTCAATAGTTTACCGCCTCATCATTGTTGGGAGGTGTTCCTGGGTGTCGGACTGCGATGTACAGCGGAGGGATTCGTCCCTCCGGTAGGGTCTCCCAAGCTGAGAAGGAGTTCGGCGTTTCCATCAGGAAGCCTAGCTACGAGTAAACCAATACCCAGATCCACCACCGTCGTGGTATCAAGGTCGCATGGTGGCAAATCTCCCTCTGATCCTCAAGGGCTGCGACTACTTGCCGTGGTGACGACCTAAGGCAGACTTTGGCCAGTTTGTCTTCGGGATTCCAGAGAACTACAATGGCTTTAACCAGCAAATCTCCGAAAAATGGTGATTATGCCCGCACAACTGGTGATAACGGGCCATTCAAGTACCAAGTATTTTTTATTACATGACGCGTCATCACGTCCACTTTGCGGATTCCACCAATCCCTGTATTCGGCTTGCTTTTCGAATCCGTCAACGACGAAAGTTTCCGAATATGCCGCTTGTTGCCTCGGCTGCTGCGGTTTTTTTCTTCTTTATGAATGTCGTAGCATACTGGTCCAGTCGATTCTCCTTGTGGTTTTGGAGGTAGCCGAGCTTAGTCGTTCCAGCGTAGCTTAGATGAGAGCATTGAGGGAGTAGGTTGAAGCAGAGCCTTGTTTTCTGGTGGAGTGTATCACTAACCACTCCACTAGACCTCTCACTCATTTATTTTAGTGGGTAAAATTGTCTGTGGAATAAAATTGGAAATCTAGGCGCTTGAAGAGAAGGCGTTTGAAACCAGCGGCGTTCAGAATTTGTTCAAATTGGTAAACTGCTAATTTGCAAACGAATGATTCAATTAGCACGACTAAACTATGAGCTTATTTCTGAGGTATACATCAAGCACGAAAAGTGCCCTTTTCTATCAAGGTGAATCCGGAAACTCATACTGGATTTCCTTGGACATTTCAAATTCTCAAAAATATTTCTTCGTGGTGGTTTCAACGGAAGTGAACAATTTGAGACCAACGTTAATTGATTTCCACTCATACGTGAGAACAGAGCGGCGGACGAGCTGTACTTGTACACTGACGTTCAATAATTGGGGCCGTCGCACAACGGCAGAACACCTAAAGCTCTCATTTTCCTTCCGGTGGCTTATTTTAACACGTAGAATTATTCCTCTGCACTGTTTTATTATCCGTTGATAACCTGCAGAATACAGTTGTATTGCGCGTTGGTCGAGAAAACTATCCTGAACTTAGAAAATATACAAAAAATGGTTTTTCCAAATAAGTTCACTAACCAGAAATCTGGTTGCTTTCGACTACTATTTTAGTTTTACCTTTAGACATCTGAATGTTCTTTTCTTTTGAGGATTTGAATCGTAAATTAATTTGAAATTAGGAGAAATGGGTGGGAAAGTTACATGTACCTTTAGATCCGTTAGAATTTTCGTTAGAAAAAAAGGATCGATAGATCAAGGTATCTTCTACGGGTCTATTAATTTTTCAACCCTTCGAGTGATGTAATTGTGGAAAAACAGGTACCCTCCATTACATGTTAAACTACAGTGAGTTTGTGATATCGAAATATCCCAATACATGTTTTGAAACGGACTTCGACAGTATCGCGACTACGTGGTGAACCAAATTTTTTTTCTTTTCACAGAAGTGCTAGAGATGTTCCAAAAGTACGAAGGATAAGAGAGGGCTCTCGGCGTTCATCAATCCCTGAAGGATGAGCCATGCATTCGACTTCTTAAAGGATCGCTGGAGGTGATTGAATGTCCATCTGGCCTGTACACTGGCACACGATAGCCTGCCAATGTATCAAGTCAGTGCTGTCATCGTCCCGGACAAATCTGGTACACCACTTTGCCGACCACGGAGAGATGTAAAGCTTGGTGAGCCTTGGGCACTTGGATCGATCCCATATGTATTGCAAGCCGCTTCCGACAACTGCCCTATGTCCAAAAGCATAGGACAGCAAATGGAAAAGCCGACGCTGAGCATACAAAAAGCGCACGAATTATCAGCTAAAAACATGGAACTGAAGTTATAGAGGGAAAAGTGGGGGTTCAGAAAAAAGATGAATCCGACTAACCGCCATGGTTTGAAGGAACCGAGCATCCTAGCACGTGCCTTCCACATGAAATTAGTTTTCAGACTCTCATATTGTCATGGAAATGTAGTAGAGGATTTTCATTTACTGTGAACCGAATATGCAACGTGGCTTTCTTTCCATGCCGCGTTAGTTTGCAGAAGTCTTTTGGCACTTCAAGAACGTTCGAAGATAACAATGTCTGTAATTAGTTCAGATAAGACGAATCCGGTCAAAACGTAGCAGTGTATAGGGTAGTGTTTCGTGCAGAGATCCCTTAAATCCAAATGAATACGTGTCAAAGGCCTGAAATCTGTATTTTCTAACATTATGGGCATTTTTTAACACATTGGTGGCCTCTTGAATTGATTTCATTGTATGCAGGACTTACGATGATGCTACCTTCTGTCTTTAAATAAGGTTACATAGGCTGATAGTAATCTTAATTGATTTAAATGAGATATTAATCTTTTTATAGCAGAGCTTTTCATGCTGTAGTTAATGGAAGACAGAGCGTTCGACGTTGGTTAGTCCCTAAGTGCGCCATAAATATCGTAAAGGTGACCGAATGCACTTCGTTCCAGCCAAGTCTGATAAGAATTTGCCGACCCTGCAGTGATGGAAGGCCGGCGTGTGAGACTGAACCAGCGATCGTTGCAGCGTCTATTGTAGAGCATTGTAGCTCGACCCCTGCGCTACGTGCGCCCACGTGGTGCCATAGATTTGATTTTTATATAGGCAATAAATCACTGCTTTTTGCTTTATTCGTTGGGTCTGTTATTTCGAACAGTGATATGGTTGAGCATGTTTTATTTTTTCCGATAGATCATGATATGTTGCCTGAATATGACTGATATCAGCGGTTTCCTCATATTTAACCAATGTGATCAATGAAATGAAAAGTGTATGTGAAGTCTTTCCTATACGTCTGTGGAGTCCTCGACCTCCCAATCACTGTGATTATCAAGAATTATCGGCAGATTTAGAAAAGTTGGCTTGCACGTCGTTGTTTTTCGATGCGTGGAAGCGTTCCATCTACATTTAACTCAAAGGGCCACATAAATGGTTGTTTCCACGTTTCGTGATGATGTTTCCAAGTAATAGGAAGATCTTACTCGATTTTATCTACCGTTTTAGTTTAAATCGATTGGCACAAAGGTTTTCAAATCAATATCTTTCTATGTAATTTATTGTTTGCTTAGTGAGCACGGACGGTGTTACAGCAATATTCTCCACGGTGAATAAAGTTTCGATGGGATGTCGCCTTCTTAAAAGTTTCGAAGGGTAAAGTTGACCTGCAGTGTAACAGCCAGATACTTCAACAACTATAGAAATACTTGACCCTAAAATTTCAGTGGCATTCCTTAGACACACCGTTTTCTATGAGTCTTCCACTTTTCCATTTATTGATGGAGATCATTGCCGAGTTTAATCGGAAGTCGTTGTGGGAATTACTGCATAAGTAAGTTAGGAAGACTGCTTGTGCTCCATTATGCACCGTTATTCCACGCTTTTTAATATTAGGAGCAGTGTGTTCTGAATTAATGAGAGTAGACTGTGGAAAATTAAAGGTAAGTGTTCTCATAAAAACAAATGAACAAGCACGAAACGAAGCTTTTAACAATATGAACGATAAAGGACTCGTGTAGTGCAGTGGTCTGAGGCTCCCTGCAATACAAATGGGATAGATCCCCGCCCAGGCTCACCAAGCCCTCCATACCTCCGGGTGGGCAAATCGGTTCTTTATAAAGGATGAAAAATAGAGGGCGAAACTCTCGGCGTTGATCAGCCCCCGAGGGATGCGCCATGCATTCGACTTTATTAAGCATTTGTGGAGGTGATTGAATGCATATCTGGCGCGTAGTCTACTCGCGGTGGTGTATCAATATATAGAGCCAGTGCTACCATGCTCCCAGACATGTCTGCTACCAATTTACCGATCCGAAGAGATATAAGGCTTGGTCAGTCTGGGGCGCAAGGATCGATACCACATGTACCGCAGTGCGCCATCGACCACACTGCGCCACACACGCCCCTCTTTTCAATATCATATTTTGTTACATTATAAATGAATACATTCTACCTATGCAAAAAATTTAAAGCTTACCAGCACGCATTTGTTCCTTTTAAGTTTCTAACAACACTTTAAGAGAAGTCCACTTTTCCGGACAGATTTTTCCTGTGTTATACCTTTTTATTTTCTGCCCACTATAATTTCGCGGCAGGGTACTAAGCGAAATACAACCACAACCTTAACTCTTTTATTTACTGCCTTTTTCTTCTTAATGGCAGGGTATGTTGTGAAATATAACTCGTATGAAGTGCTGAGATATTTGCAAAACTCCGGACCGCAGGTGTCTATGGTGGGGAACGAACGCGCTATTGTCCTTTCCGGGGAGTAACGCGTTCACTACCACACCATGTGGGTCCTTTGTTTCGCCTGTCTCTCAGCTCTTTCTATCTCAACAACGTTGTGGTTGATTTTTCCTGTGTTTACACATCCATGCTTTAGGAAGTGCCACCAAAGCTGCCACGGTATATGAATATGCCTGATGTTTTGGAGGAGCGACTAGTGGCTGGACCAGGTATTTCGGACTCTTCCGGTCTGCTCAAATTACCTTTCTGTGACAGTATGAGTAGTGTGTTGAGTTCCCAAACATTGGATACGTTGGCTGTACTCGATGAGGCCGTGCAAAAAGAAACCGCGTTTAAAATTAAGGTTTCTTTTATTTGTTTTCATAGGTATAATGAATATTTCCTTTGTAAGTGAAGTAATGGTCGTGAGGTGTTATTTTTCGAAATCGGAAAGAAGAAAATAGAATTAACTTTAGCAGAACTATGCATATTGTGCTCAGTAGGATACTACATCTCTTACTGTCGTAGCAAAGGAATGTAAAGACACAACGAAACCAAATCCTATCCAATTTTACTTTTTGCCTCTCGGTACTCTTCGTTTGTACAGGACACCTGCATGCTTATTTCAGTCATTTGCATCTATTTCCAAGCAACCTTTAATGCCCGGAGTGGGCCAATTACTTCCTGTCGTTTGTCAAGCCGTTGCTGGAGTTTCAGACCCTAGCTGTTTCACGCTGGTCTATGACACTATGCTGCGATTAAGATCGAGTTGTGAGAAGTTAGGTGTGTTATGCTCGTCTTAGACTGTCAACCATTTGAATTTTTTTAGTTTGTTTATGAATTACTTCTAGAATGTCTGGAACTTGCACTGAAGCAATCATCAAGTGTTGATCCCTCGTTTACTAACGCTCTGCGTGATATACGTAGCTCATTGGTGCAGGTGTTTTCGTTTCCTTTTCGAGATCTTTTCTATCGAAAGAAAGTTCTTATTGAAGTGTACTGTGACTGAATTCGAACGACTACAAACAACACACGATTCTTTATTTGCAATGTTCCGACAATCATACGCTCCAATGATCGGTTCCAATGATCCGCTTTTGCGAACAGAGGTCTCCAACCTTCACGCAGACTCTGTCGTCTTAGGGACAGCTAACCTAACCAGTTGCTCTAGTGCTCATCTGTCAAACGATCTACTACAGGTTTGCATTCGATTTTCTCAGAACTTTCTCGAATTTATTGTCTACTTTTCCAGCAACATATGAGGTTAGTTCCATCAGACCAATTCAGAGCCGTCTCAAAATCCATGACTGGTGCTGCAAAGTTACCACTAATGGTTTCCACACCTTCAGACTCTCAAACTTTACACCATGTTCTAATACAACAACTCATGCAATTTTTGAGTTTGCCACAGCAAACACGATAGATAGCTCCATCTTTGGCACATTTTTTGGTGTTTAACACAACTATTAACATTTACCGGTATTTTTAAGGCCCATTTATAGAAATCTACTACTTTAATGCCTTCATGCTTTTCTGATCTTCACTATATGTACATAGGTTTTTTTCTCGAAAACTTCTATGAAGGTCCTAAATCAGTGGATTCTAGTTAGCAGCTACGTGAGTAATGTGCGTACACCGCACCTTAAGGTACCTAAGGCAATTTGAACAATTGTAAAACAAGTGAGTTGTCAAAAACGGGCAATCTCGATTTTTGGTCAGAGTGACTGGCATTGGGATGTTTAGTGAGGCTTATAACTTTTAAATGAAATAGCTGCATAAATGGGGCGGAATATACATAGTGAGAGAAATAGGAGACCTGCAGGAGACAGACATTTAAGCAGTGTCGTCTTCTCTTACATTAGCTTCAGTGCCAGCTGCTCTTTTCTATGTGCTCGCAGTGAGTGCGCGTATTAGTTATTGTATATCCGGGTCGAATATATCCAAACATCAACGGGCAATTAGTGACCGTCCATTTTTTGGAATATCAGTTAGGTTTTTTTTCTGGATAAGATGTTACTCTGGTTTTCCAACTAAGCAGTAGTTCACATATATGTTCTGAGGTGATCTTATCCAGTGTATATTCCGGTGATCGAACAAGTCGTTTTCGATTGCTGAAAACGAATCCGACGGTGTTATATTGTAGTTATATAAGGTTTTTACATGTTTTAAAAACTGTACAAAAAATGAGTATGTCAGTGACGATCACCATCAATGACAAATTTGAACTGTGATCAGCACACTTGTTTTCGCCCTAGACGCTAAATTTCTTCGGAGAAGACACTGCCAATGATGAGGAAATGGAAAAGTGTGGAATGTTCAACACAAGAACTGTATGCGCTGCTTTCACAACTTTGTTGAATGTTGTTCTTTTCAAGGTTCATTCGTTTGGAATAAATTTCATGAAGATCAACTACAGCGAATTAATTTCCGAGACGCTCTTCTCTTAAGAAATCTAGCAGAAACATTCGTAGTAGGGATACGTTAGATGTTAAGTTAGTTTGACAAATTCAAACAGAAGTACCCGTCAAAGAGCGTTTCCGTTCCAGATATATGAAAAGTTCCAGCGAGGTTTAACTTGGAGAAGTATAGAAGTATGAAATGAACAACCGTATTACATTCGACCCCTGCCTAATAGGCAATTAACATTGATAAAGCAGCATTCTATACATTCGAAGTCGAAATTTCTCAATTCAAATATATTTAGAGAAATTTGGTGCGAGCCTAGATTGTCTGACACGTCGAGCTGGACTGTTGTTGACAACACGAGTCGAAGCGGTTGCAAATGAGCTTTCAGTAGGCACGGTTTCGTCTTGTTTAATTGAAGTATCGTGTGTTGAATAAGTTGTCTTTCGTCCACCTCGTCTACCACGGTGCTTCCTAGACGGTAAGATGACCTGGAATTCATTACAAACTACGCTGACTTCACGCCTAGAAATTTCTACTTCCAAAGTTCTCCACTTGTCTAGCCTTTTAAGTTAAAACATTTAACATCACAACGACAAACATCCATGATTGAAAAACGAATTACCGATGATGGTTTTAAGTCGGTGAGTTTTGGATCGCTACAGTTTAAACTAGGACCAGAGAAAGATGGCGGAAAATTTGAAGACACTGCGACTGGCAACAGTTGGCATTGGGCAGCCTATGATAAATGTGTAAATCTTTTGATGGAGAAATTACCAGGTTGTCACTGTTTTGGAAATTCAAGCCATAAATTTCCCAATTAATCTACACGGCGACTGAAAAGTAACTCCATATTCTAAGATTCCTATTCATTTCCTACCCATAATGTTTACAAAAAATGAATATGAGAGCAAAGCGTATAGAACGGAGTTTTATTTTCGATTCGATATTGTCATCAGCATTTATCATGAGCTTTTCAAGTTAGACTTTCTGTCGGGTATTTCACTCAAGCTTCTGGATTGGCGTTAGTTCTCACAGGACATTCACGCCACGTTGGAACCGTATCAACTGATCTCCAGAAACTTTTGGACATGGAGGACATAACCTCCGTACAAGCACTTCGAATTCTTCCAAAGTCGTTGGTTTACGAAAATTGACTTACTCCAACCGTTCTCTTACTACTTGAATTGACTTTTTGGGCTATGAGCAAATATTTCGTGAACAAACTGTACTGCTTGGTCAATGGAATTTCGAAACCTGATCTCTTCTTCTATTATCAATTACATATCCCATGTAACTGAGTTTTACATGATAATTCTTGATCGCTTTTATGTCAACCTGAGCATGTCTTTTTTCAGTGGTTCTCCACCATCCTCGTACTTGAACAATGGATATCCAAACTTCGTAACTTGCTAGCTGGGTACACAGTTACAGGTTAAAACATCCAGCCATGTTTGTAAGGCTTACAAATTTAGAATAAAATAATTGATCTGAAAAAAACATATATTTAATTCCCAAAAATTAGAGAACATACACAAGAAAATTTGAGGAAAATATAATGTATAAATAGGTTAAAAGCAACTTGAAATAGAGAGTTACTTTTCCGTCACTCTATTTACTGAGGTTTTTTCATATTAGTGAATGGATGGAAAATCAAACTGTGAATACCTGATTCGCTGACGTCCTAATTCTAGGGTGTTTTCCTCTGTAATGTGAAGTATTTTTGTGCAACCATCCTGTTGCCACATCCGAAAGGTCACCCGTAGCTTTGACTATAGCTTCAGACCTCGTTTGAATATGTGCTTTAGACCCGACTTTCATCTTCTGGAAAAGTTCAAAAGAAGAAAATAGGAAAAATGCAAAGAAATAACTTGGTCACAGTAAGGTGATACTTTGTCCGCATTCGAAATTCGTGGAAACAACTTCTTGAAACCTGCTGATGGAACGCCTTCTGATGTCCCAGGCGCCGGATTATCCTTGTTGCCATCACAAGTCTCTCCCAACGATACAGGTTTACTACGATTCCGTTGTGTTGGTGGTTCCTATATCAAAAACGTTTGTATTCTCTCATTAGAAAGCCAATGTAGTATAATTCACTTACCTTAACATCCGTTTTGGAGACAGTATTTTCCACTTTTCGTATTCCTAGTATCGCTGTCAGCTCACTTCCAATAACCTTTTTCTAAAAAATAAATTTCCTGGTTATAAACAAATATAGCCACAGCGAATACATATCCATTCGTTTGTTCGGAAATCAATGTCCAATTGATTATTTCATTTCCCCTGCATATGTTTTAGCAATAGTTTTTTCAAACGCTATACGCTTTTTTCGTAAGCTAAAATATAGCCGTAATGATGCTGACACATTTGCAAAACTCCGGACTACTGGTGTCTGCAGTGGGAACCGAAGACGCTATTATGCTTTCAGGGTGGCTAATGCGCTCACCACCACACCATACGAGTCGTTCATTTCGCCTTTCCCTCAGCCGTGTTTTCTAGGTATTGCCAGCAACCACCCGTCAACAGGATAGATCTGAGGAACAAAAATCGGCACTGAACTCAGCTAAGCTGGAACTGTGGTATAAATCACAATCTCGTCACTTTTTCTTTACTGCCTACTGCCTTTTTGTTTACCAGCTTTACCGCCTTTTTGTTTACTGCTACACTATTCCGATTCATTGTAAAGCTCATTCCATGCATTTTCATTCCGTAATATTAAACCATAATATAAACTGTGTTCTTGACAAATTGAAACAGTTGGGACGGGAAATTTCAAAGCAGGTAACTTGAGAAATTTCCTTCCTTACGAATTTAAACTCGGACGTTTCCAGTGCAAATGACTCGAAACGCTATTGAGGCCACGGAAGCATTAACAAACACACGGCGCACTGGCTTGGAAACTCATGGTGGCGAATTCGACGACGACGTTGAGAATGATAACGGACGTCCTTCTGGTATTGACGACGACGGATAACCGCTATGATGGAAGCTCATACATGCAGAACTCTTCAAGAACTTGCAGAAGAATTCAGTATAAACATCTCCTTTGTTTTGAATCACCTAAAGGAGATTTGAAAGCCGAGAAAGCCCGACAAAACACCTCCTACGAATTAGCAACACGTCGTACTACGGATAAGCGGCCCTGAACTTGCACATACAACGCTGTAACGAGCGTTTAACGAGCAGGAACATGAAGCTCTAACTCAACCACAACACGCTCTAGACCACTCGCCTATCGACTACTATTTCTTCAAGCATTTCAATATTTTCCGAAGCATGAAATGCTTCAGAAACCAAGCCGAGGCCGAAACTATCTTCAACAACTTACTTTGCCTCAAGAACACCAGATCTTTATGCATTTGGCATAAACAAGCGTTCTCGTTGGCAAAAAGTGTTCAGATTCTAATAGTTTTCATTTACATTGGACACTAGTTTCCGAAAAACCTAATAAATTAAACTTTGACTCTGCCCTAGCATACAGGTGTTCAGTAGTACAAACCGAACGCGTAGTATCTGTCTCAGAAGTTGGTTTCGATGGGATTGGAATGGCACATTCCTTAATATCAGCTTGAGGTGCTATACATGAAGCGGGATGTGCTGTAATGAAAAATAAGTGCTGAAACAGGAAGATTTCCCTTGTTTTTAAACTACCATAGAACAACAACTTAACACATCTGCTATGATTCTAGTCTCTCGTCAACTGTCAGAATTTTTCGATTAATAAAGTGAATAGAGATTCGAAGGCTTCACAGTACTTTAAGTATGGACCTTGCTCTATTAGTCCAACACGCAAATTTGGGAGAAAAAATTCAACATGAACCTAACGAGCCCAAATACCATAGAAAAATTCAGGGATATTTTCGCGTCTTGCTATATAAAATGCTGCCTATTTAATAACTTCATTGTTCGAGATAGAAACCTCGATAGACGAACTGTGGGCTTGAAAAGTTGGAATTTTATTGTGCTAGGAAAACAAGAAATCGTATATTGTAAATAAAGACCTGCAAATTCTAGCAGTTTGCATTTAAATCAATGTTATTATTTCCATTATCATATTGTATTAAATTAATACATTGCGTATTACGTGTATATATACCAAGATTCACCATCGATCTGGTGCCAAACGAGTCTCATGGTGGTAAATCTCCCCTCTGATCCACAAAGGCTGCGACTGCCCGTGGTGGTGAAGACCTGGGGCAGACTTTGGTCGGGCTTTCCTCGGGATTCCGAGGAACCACAATGACTTGTCACCAGCAAGTCTCCGTAAAGTGGTGATTATACTGGATCCGCACAACCAGTGGGGACGGGCAGTTCAAGTATCAAGTAAGTATTATATTATCATTCAATTATTATTATTACCATCATTTGTTATTAATCAAGAAATGTTCGTTTAAAAATTAAAAACTAAACAAATTTCACCAACGAATGTGCCGTGGATCGTTAAGCATCTGTCCCTAAGCAAAAAAGTCAACCAAACCTTTCAGAATTCGGACCTTCCGAGACTTATTCAGGAATAACGAGCATTTGTTCTTTGTAGTTGAACATGGCTGGTTTCTTTCAATATTCTAAAGAGAAATAACGTCAACATAAACATTGTGACAATTTAGACCAATTCGTTTCCTCGTGTGTCTGAGAATATGCGTTCAGCTTTGCAAAACAAGATTGTTTTTATGAACTATTTACACATATACTATAGCCATCAGCTATGGACTTCAAAAATGATGGGCCTGTCTATTCAACAGCAATCAGGCCATGCAAGATCGTACGTCAGGTTGCCATAGTCTTTCTCAGTGGAACAAAAGTCACTCTCACCGTAACAGTTATCTGCATCATTCTGACATCATATAACAACTATTTGTATTTTCTACGGCAGCAACTATTTTAGTCTAGGGATAAAAGAATAAACGCTCACCAAAAACCAGCAGGCATCCTTTCTACCATAGTCAAAGAATCAGCCGGATCGGGAAAGGCCAGCAAATTAGCTGCTGCACCACTTCTACGCTCAGTGGAGTGTGTTTAAGGAAGTGTTTACTGACGGTTTTTCGTAACTAGTAACTGAGGAAAAAAAGCGTAGCTCTGATTCTCACATTAAATTAAAACAGTTCAAAACTAAAGCGTAGAAATGAACGAAACATCATGGGACAAAACACCAAAATTGAGGAGATACAAGACTTCCCGAAATTTCTCCACAAAGACAAGAAATGGTCTTATTTTCTTGCACAAATTGGCGGAATAATAAAGGATAAAGGAAAAAAGCTCTCGGCGTTGGCTCCGAAAATCCCTGAGCAATGCACCATGCATTCGACTTCATTAGGTATCGTTAGTAGGTGATTGAATGCATATCTGGCCTTTACAATGACCCGCGGTGGCTTACAGATGTATCCAGCCAGTTCTGCTGTTATCCCATACAACTCTGGTACCAATTAGCTGACTCCGTAGGGATGGAAGGCTTGGTGGACTAAGAGCGCAGGAATCAATCCCATCTGTATTGCAGTGCGTCTCCGACCACTGCGTAACCCCTCCCCCCCCCCATTCGCCTCTTCTTCATACTCAGTAAAATACAACAATTCGCGATAATTCATCGGGCAGTGTACTACTTAAAAGAATAATCATCATCAAATACAATCTCTTCGCTAATTCGAGAGGGGACCCCTAAACCAATGTGTTATCCATTGGAGTACGAAATATATGGGCAAAAAAATGGTTCTGAAAGAGACAGATATGCGACATTGTACGTATGATCATTTTTCAATGCAACCACGAAAAATCGTGAAGAACTCTAAAGAACAAGGTCACGGCTAGTTACTGTTAACATCATTTCAGGTAATCTGCTTGAAACTACATTGCTATTCTCCATTTCTCACAAACAAAAGGATACTTGAACCAGATTTCAATGACAACGCACTTGCAAGAACATTACCATTCTCATTTGCACTTTCTGGAAACAAACCACGGTACCTGTTCATCAACAGTAGCAGTGTTGTCCTTCACCGTAAAATCTCGCTTGACTTTGTTGTTAAGATGGGGTCGATTTTCTCGATTTTGTGGCACCAGAGTTTTTTCCTTTCGTTCTTTACCAAAAGAAATATTGATAAGCGAATTTTTCGGTACACACGCACCACTGTTCAACATTCCCCTGAAACAATGCATAGATCTCGTCAATATCTTCTGAAAAAAAGCCATATAACTAATGCTTATTACATTTGTAACCTACAGATAGTCTTCTAAGTGTAACACAGTACAAGCTTGTACTCATGTTCATCTGACTGTGCCTTCTCAACACTTAACAAACCTGAGAGGATACCAGTTTTCCGATAGCTGGTAACAGTTTTTGGATAGTGAAAGCATAATTGATGCAGGAACATGAGAACTTGGCAAAGTTAAGAGACCCGTTTCAAGAGAGCATTTGCATTTCCCACAACGCTGTCATCAATAATTGCCAAACGGACTTCTTGTTAACCTCGGCATTGATAAACGGCTCGCTATTTTCTTTATAAGCACATAAGACGCTGTTATTATACACAATTTATTCACATAAGCTAACGTTCCGGCGGGCTTCGCCTTCTTCGGAGCCATTTTCTACTTTTCCAGTAAATGTCCCACGTACAACCTAATCCCACATAGATGCATTACCCAACAATGTGAGCTGTGTTCGGTCGGTCTCCACGCAGAACACTCAGTAGAGGACTCTTCGCCGAAACGTAAGCTATTGTGAGTAGAAAGTATATAATAACCACCTTATGCGTTTTTATCAATAAAAAAGTGACACTGTCTTCATTCCAAACTTGTTGAAAACCCAAGTTTCCTAAGAACTGAAAGAAAAATCGGGAATTACCAAGTTCAAACACTCAAAGCAGCTATTAAACACCAAAGAAACATTCCTGAATATAACATTATCTTGTATATAAAAGGGTGCAGTGGTTAGAGACCCCTGCAAGATAAATGGGTTCTATTCCTTGCCTCAGGCTCACCTAGTCTTCCATCTCTCCGGGGCCGGCAAATTCCTACCAGACCTGTCCGAAAGGATAGCAGCACTGGCGCGATACATTGACAGGTGACCAAGAGTATCGAGGGCAGAAATGCATTCAATTACCTCTAAGGATGCTCGATGAAGTCAAATGCATGGTGCATTCCTCAGCAATTGATCAACATCGAAAGCTTTATAATCTTATCATTTTATCTGCAGATTAAATCCTGTTCGATGAATTGTTTGGCCGTTAGATTTCAAGTCACGGTGAAAAAAAAAGCGATCATAAGCTGCAGATGCCTATTTATTTTAGCAACACGAAATATACCTTGTTTTCTGCAAAAAAAAACTTTAGACTTTATAGATTCTAACGGGTTCTATTTCAGTTAATAAAGTTCACTGTAATCACATTTTTGTTCACTGCCTATTCTGTTTATGGCAAGGTATGACATGTTAAATACTCACAATGGTGCTGAGGTATTTGCAAATGGTTTCCCACAAACTAAGAAGTGATAATGTAAACTTTCTACTTTATACCTACAATGTGTCACGGCAGGGTATTATGTGAAATACTACCCTAACGATGCTGAGATACTTGTAAAACTCGGGATCGTAGGTGTCTGCGGTGGGGATCGAGCCCGCTATTACCCTTTCCGGGTGCTAACGCGCCCACCATCACTCCATGCATTCGAGAAAAAAGGCCGAGAGAACGGCGAAACGAAGGACCCGCATAGTGTGGTGGCGAACGCGTTAGTCCTCGGAAAGGGTAACAGCGAGCTCGTTCCCAGAGCACACACCTGAGGTGCGGAGTTTTGCAAATATTTCAGCACTATTGTGGGTATAGGTTCATTGTATTGAGTACGTTCTTGAAAAGCTGAAATCTCACGAACAAAACAAACGCTTTCTACCGGTGGACTAGAAAAACGGTTTAAAAAATATTTATAAAGGAAATTAGTACTTAACGCACCTTATTTTATAGCCGCAGTTGAACTCTTGATCAAAGAGAACATCTACCTTAGTAGAATAAAGTCCTACAACAGTTCCTTGCAGACCAAACGGAATTTCGGTCCCCTTAGAAACATTTGTATTCTCAAGTTTTATAAATGTCGTACTGGTTAGGATATCACCTGTTTACAATAGACCACACGATCCAGCAATATGAAATCAGCGTCGGCGTCAGGACAGGATTTTCCTTCATATAGCTCGGCCTGAATTCACACGTACGTCAGATAACATTTCATGGGACAATCTGGTTCTCATGGGTAAAAAAAAGCATGTAACCGAAAGCGAATGCAGATATCGTAAGGACGCATACTTGTCAGAAAATCTGTCATAACAAGCCCTAATTACTACGAACAGAATATCCATAGTACACTAAAGGAAGGACTACCTCGAATAAATAAGCAAACATGGTTAGAAACGTTCAAAGCCATGTGGAAAACAGAGCTGATCTACAAATGATCGGGTGGAAAGATTTGCAGAAGTAACAGAAACCCAGACGAAATTGCTGCCTGAATATAGCAGTAAAGCGCAATTACAGCAACAAAGCACGGAAACGACAATGTGTCTGGCCCACGTCAAATGTTAAGTGAAATTTCGAAAAGTTTTAAGAACATGACGGTTCTCCAATCTCCTAAAATCGAGTAATTTTACTTCGCTCTTGATTTCGGTCAACCACCATGCATCTGGCATCCACGGAGGTTAAAAATTTGTCTTCGTCATGAATTTCGTTGAAACTGACTCATCCCGGAATCCTGCAAAAGGTCACTACTTACAGGATTCCCAGAACTCAGCACGGCTAGTTGCCGGGCTTCACGTATTGAATGAAACTTTTCCCATAGAAGTTAGATGCCGATTTGTCAAGGCAATATGGATGAGGCCAGACTGGTGAAGTGAAACCAACGTGTACTGGGCGTGTATTGCACAACATCTCTAATCAAGACACATCCTGCGTTCCGACCACGTTTTAACCAGTTATACTTTTCCTAATGACCTATAGCTCAGTAACAGCGTCAATCAGCGCAGAAGATGCTCAGTTTTAAACATCGTTTCACTTGCAACTATTAAGAAATACGTTGAAGAAAACAATTCAGCCTCTCTCTCTTTCTCTCGATGTGAGACCATTCTACGAATTAACAAAGCGGTTATGAAAACAACATGCAGTTTCTTGGTACTCAACTTCTCAAATAGAACCGGTCAGTGACCCTGCTTACAACAATAGCCAGAAAACAGCTTCAATGAATCGTGATGAACCACGGCAAACAATGCATACTTGATACCACCAACTCAAAACATAGAATGAGGCCCAATGACGAAGAGGCAGTAACTTCACAGGACGGCGAAGAGGCTGATTTCTCGACAACAGAATTTTTCATCAGAGTGGCAGAGTTAAGAACTCAGCAGACTTATACAATTGACGTTGCTCCAACTTACTTGTATGGCCCGTCTTCATTGGTTAAGTGAACCCCAGCATATTCTCCACTTTTCGGAGTTTTGTTGGCTTAGCGATTGTGGTTCCCTGGCGTCCCGAGAACAGCGTGGCCAAAGTGTGACCCAAGTCGTCACCACAACAGGCAATTCTCGCCCCTGTGGATCACATGGAGGTCTGCCACCATGCGATTAGTTTGGTACCAAGACGGTGACGGATCCTGGTATTGGTTTACTCCTAGTTGGGTTTCCAAATGTAAACGTCGGACTCCTTCCGAGCTTGGGAGACCCTGCCGGGGAGACGGATCTCTTGCTGCACATCACAGTCTGACACTCAGGAACACCTTGCAACTACGATAAGGCGCTAAACCGTTGACAGTGACATCGCTTTACTTTCATAAAAAATTATTTCAGTTCAAAAATAGCTCAAAATGAAAACTTACAATTTCTCTTGTAACTATAGCAGCTGCATAAATAAAAGACATTAGAGAACACAATGTCATGCTGGACGAAATCCAGCTTGTTCCATTTTTTCGTGTCAAAATACGACCTATATCGTCAAAAATGAAAAATATATTGAGAAATACAAGATAGTTCTAAAAATTGTGGATGCTATTCAGAACTAACGGTCTAACCTGCGTCGCTGTATAAGGGAAGAAGCCTATAAGCTAGATATTTTAGTTGCAAGAAAATTGTCACGTACAAGGGAGAAACTACATAAAATCGGTTGTCGCGTCAGTCGTGCGAGAAAACAGATCGAAACGAAGAATAAAGATCCCGTAAGTTGAAGACGAAATGGACAGAGGTCTACGGGGATTATGACGCTCAATGAAACAAGTGGGGAAGTCAAAGGGAGGAGTCATCTTCAGTCCACAAAAATTAGTTTAGAAGTCTTAGCCAGAATTTTTTAGAACAAGTACTACTACCGATAAGGATTTACTTCACTCCACATTACTTTACTTTACTTACTCGATATAGAATATTCGGATTGATAGAACACTTTCTGAAACCCCAGCGTTTTTTCGGCACTCGTTTGATAGCGTTTTCAATGTGACCTGAACTCAAACATTATAGTTGGATAAAACTTTTCTTTACTCAAGTTGTATGGTCTAAAAAATCAATACGGGTAGTAACTAATCAATTCCGTAATCTCTTACCGCCTATTATCTTCCGAGTACCTTTATTCATACTTAATACAAGAAACTCAACCTATGAAGAAATATAAAGCAACAAACTCCACCTCCCCCCCCTCCCCCCCCCTCCCACCTCCCAATGCTTAAATTTAACTTATTATGTGGCGAGTACGTGGAGTTCTTCGTTACAAAGCAAACCCAAAGATGAAAATCAAATTAAGTACGAATGCAAAATCACAACATTAGGTAACACTAGTTTATTGTTAAAACAACGGTATGGCACCTGCTAGGAAGGATAATGTTTTCATATACCTATAATGAAACGATCAGCGTATTGAATGCCTGCGTCCTGCTTTTCGATGCCATGTGTTGGCGCACTGGCTAACCATTTCTTCAACTCCGACGTACGTTCCTAAAATCCAAATCGAAGCTAAGGCAACCTTTTCCGTAACTTCTTCAGCAAATGAAGTTTTGATTTTTTTCAATAGCAATAATTTCAGTGGACGTGGAGTTTCTTTGGATAAAATGTAGATTTATTGGTGGGGCTTACCACAATATGCTGTTTGAAACACTGGTCTTAATGCAGCCTCAAAAAGCGCATCTAAAAATGCGTACTCGTTCTCTTCTTTTGCATCCGCAACGATTTTACAATGGTGATTCTTCTGTAACTCCCGATAGAAGGGTTGAGAAATTGAGTACATAAAAGACTTCATTGGTCGCTCTTCATGCACTTAAAATTTCTTTTAAAATTTTAAAAATTTTAAAATAAAAAAAATTTAAAACATAATCATCTAATTATAAACTGCTTAGAACTCAAAATTCCGAACAACTGAAATGCGAAATTTACCAAGATTTTCAACACAATCTCAGCAAGTAAAAATAACAAGGATGAAGTCGGAGACATCATTGCTTTCGAAAGGGCGAAACTCGAACTGATCCATCGCTCAAAGGATTGTTGTGAACTGTGACGACCCGAAGTTTTGGTGTCATCATCAGGAGCCACAAACATTTTAAAAAATCCTGGGGTTGCCATTTTGGGCTGTTTAAATATGGAAACCTATGATGACGACCCCAGCATGCAAGCTAGCAATGATAAGTACGACGTCACTGGAGTGGTTGAGACGAGGTTACGCCATACATTAGACGCTGGTTAAATCGGTGAAGAAGTGCTCTTCAAATCATAAGGAGAGAAGACAGCGTTGGATCCTTGTTAACTCGGACTTATCACCAGTGAACAACAGCATTTTTGAACAATTAGTGGTCTGAAACGGATGCTTATAGATGGAGAGATACAGACCATAACACCAGTTTTGACAGTCCTCTTGGTCTACGCTCCCACATGAAGCCACGACGAGGACTAAGCTGAAGATTTTGCTTTTTCAGTACAATGGAACGAAAGCCGAAAAATCGAAGGGTCGAAACCTCAAAGTACTGGAAGATTGAGATTTATTCAACTTTTTACCTGACTTTTCGGAAGATACCATTATCGATAGCATTGCTGGAAAATACGACCATCGTATCAACTTTATGATAGTGATAAGTTGGGAATGAAGACTACCAAGAGACATCTACCAAAAGTACTGATATGCCAACATTTTTCTCGACCCACATGTAATACGTAACATATCAATAGTTGTAAAACGCTATGGAGATATAAAAAAGGTGAACATTATGGTGTCAACGAAATCTTCACTCAAGTTAGCCTCAACAGTGTGCTAATAACAACTCATACTAAAAGCAACTTTACACCCTGAACTTAATCAATCTAAAGCGAACACTTTCACTGAAGTGAAGTCATTGACGCCTCAATAAGGTGATTTCGACAAAATAGTTTACGGTCATTATCGTAAGTGGTGCGTCAAAACTGGAATGTAATAGCATAAAAGTGTTGTCCGATTTTAGGAAGCCAATTTGCTTTGCTGATGACAACGACTTTACAACGCCTGCATTACCCATGCAAAATGAATCCTGGCTTAGCCTGGTGTCTGAGCAAAATACGAGTTCTGGCTAAGACAGAACAGATGATGGCAGCTTCTTGGTGACCAAAAATAATTGAGAATTGAAAAGACTTCCCATTCTATAACGTATTTATTTGTCCTCCAAACCTCAACTCTCCAACTTCACTACTAGATTATTCCCAAATTTTGACAACAAATCTTCAACGATCGAATGGCTTTTTCTACCATTCTTTTTTATACAACAGCTTTTAGTGTTACGCTCATGAAAGACGCCAAAGAATTGGCAAAGCCTTGTTTATGATGCCAGATGATCTCCACAACCCATTTGCTCAACAAGAATATAAAGAATTAATTGATTAATCCAGAGGCTAATAAAGCCAGTCGTGGAATTTATTAAATATTGGAATGTTAGAACAGATACGGAAACAAATTAACAATAAACAAAAGCTTCATGTACTTGTTTAACTGTATAAAAGAACCACGATGGATATGCTGGATGCCTTTGGGTGGCAGTGTAAATGAAACACTCCAAATATGACTTTTGTTGGAAACTTCGAAGTCTGAAAGCCGCTAGTGAACAAATGCGCAGAAAACAAAAACAAAAACAAGAACCTGTCGACAAATCAACCAACAATAGTTACCCATCATTGTCGATTATTCTCATTTTGTTATACTCAGGGAATCGTCCGCCCGTCGAGTATTAACCAACAATTTTCTCGGGACTTCTCTTCAACACCGAATTCACAAAGATTGATAATAGAGTTTATGTGCGCCGGTTCGGTTACACTGCCTCTTGGTTTTGATAACAACCAAACGTGTAAAACAACAATGTATACACTTCCCGTTAACCCTTAGCAAAACTGTTAAGAAACCATTTCAGAATTCCTGATAACTACAATGGTGCTCAGATGTTTTCAAAACCCTGGACCACAGATATATGTGATGGGGATCTGTGGTGTGACGAAGATCACGCATGATGTGATAGTGAACGCGTTACACCCTAGAAAGGGTAATTGCGTGTTCGATACTACTTGTGGTCCAGAGTTTTGCAAATATCTCAGCTCCACTGTGGTTGCATTTCACATAATACTCCACCGTGAAGAACTAGTAGACAGGAATTTTCTAAAAAAATTCCTAACAAATCGAAAAGGGAAGCTTCGTTTCGTAAGCGTATACTTCTAGCTCTCTTAATTAGGCCGAACTTAATTATCACCTCGTTGTAGGTTACCTTCACAAAGATTCACCCAAGCGACCTTTTTAAAATTTGCACTGCAAATTTAATGGTGGTTTTGTCCATACTATTTGCTTTTCCAGACCGAATTTCATTGGTTACACTTTAAAAACACTACTTTGAACAAGTAAAACGTCATTCGTTAAAGACATCAAAAGTTGATTCACCTATGAACAAACTCTCCTCCAATATGTCCGCATAAAATTCCTACACTTTCCACATTTTCTTTTACAGGGTGGTCAACACCTCGGACACATGTCGTAGGTTAAGGCTGTGACAACTGCGTCATAGTGGCTGGTGATAAACGCGTTGGTAAAAAAATAAGCAAACCCTCGCTGTGGATGACGTTCGACCGGACACGTGTAACCAAGATCTTATAAGCTTGTGAACGAACAGTGCCGCTTCTCATTAAAGCATTATAAGCAATACACTTTCTTCGAAGTGTACAAAAAGTCCTATTTTTCTCAACCTGCACCGTTCTAAGTCGTTTCTACTTCTCAGATTGTTTCTAAATTTTCTGGTTTTCTATTGCTTTAATTTCCTAACTAAAAATAAAAACTTCCCATTTTCCGAAGAATACCGAAATTAAAAAGATACCTCGCGTTTTTCTTTATTCTCCCAAATATCGCTAGCCAGATAAGCATCATCGGTAGAGTTTGCCTTCTCCAAGTACGAAAAAAGGTCGCGGAATCTGCAGTACTTTTTCAACCTATTTTACTAATGTCGCTAAGACTGAAACATCCAGGAAGAAATTGGTATTAACTTATTCCTGTAGCTACTGAGAAGTTGCAGGCATAGAGTGGAATATTGCCAATATCCATTTTCAAGCCGACGGGTGTATTCAGCAACCTAAAAAGTTGTATGCATCCATATCGTTAAAAATCCACGATAAAGCACTAGGATGGAATCTGATATTTAAATGCAAGCCAGTATTTTGAAGACAGTTGGCAACAAGTTCACCATCTTTTTGTGAAGTATACTGAAAATGAAATCACACCTCCTGATTTTTTCTCGACAACTTCAGGGATAGGCCAATATTGATAGTTTCACGCCAAGGGGAAGAACCCACTTCGTCCGGACTTCGTTCGATCAAGAGGAACACGGTACCCGTGATGCGAGATAACAAACGTCCATCTACTATAATTAATAAACTCCGTAAACATCCACAACTAGACTGCAAATCCATTCACCTCTGATCCTTCGACCAGCTTCGAAGCTACTCAACCACTGCATACTTAATCGTTCGTACGACTCTCGTAAAGGACTTAGATCTACGGTTGGCCAGATCGATACCGTGAGTCGAACTCTACCTAAAAAATTTCCTTATTAAAAACAGCAAAGATTGGGTGAAGCTAGAGGAAGGAATTTAAAGAGCAATAAATTATTTAAAAAAGCAGGAATGTGAACCTTTAATTGATACAAGAAAGAAAGAATTATGATCTAAGAATAATGTAATACCATCGTTGCCCACAGAATCAACTAGTGCTGGATATCCAAATCCTTCCCATGACGGAAGCATAGCAAATACCTTAATCAATGGAAATTCACCTGCAGTTACGATGCCATCTGTGGCAAACTGACCTTCGAATGCTTAGGATAAGCGTCTGCGACTGCAATCTCTTGTAGACGTCTAGTGTATTCAACTGATAAGTTCTGGAAATATTCTTGTTGTTTCTCAGAAACTTTGTTCATCACCAAACTACTTGTCAGGACTTGATACCTTTCGCAATACTTGTCACACACTTCACAAGATCATAACAACTGCCGCTGTTTTGGTCCTACCGCATACAGTACAACACTCCTAATTACGAATCACCCAACATTGAACCAAATTTAAAAATGACTTGCTTCCAAAGATATACCTTATAAAAAAAAGAATTGTTCAATTTTCTAAATAGTAAACTATTCCCAAGTTATCTCGAACTCGATTGCTCAATGCAGTAAACGAATTGACCACCATAAATGGGTTACAGATGCGCAAAACAGGCTTAACAAAAGCGAACTCTTTGCTTTTAGTTCAATTCATGTGGAACCCATTAGTCACGATTTCTTTCTGAACTCTCCACCCGGTTAGGTTTTAAGCAATTTCATGTATAACTGATAATTGGTAATAACTGGAAATGATGTTGTGCTCAAACCTCTCCACCTTATCATCACCATTCCTATTTAAAAAGATGTTTTGTGAGAAACTATGAATAGTTCCCGAATTAAATGAAACGCTAGCAACTTGGATACGCATGAAAAATGACCCACAACCTAGTACTACGGTAATACCGAGTAAATCTTGCTCTTTAAAAAAATTCAATGAACATTCCTAAATAAAAAACGTTATTCATTAAAGAAGAATGAAATCTCAATATTGCAAAATTCGATATGTAGTCCCAGAAAACCGAGAACAAGTAGAAAAAAGAAACAAGAAATGTGAAATACGGAAGGAACCTTACCGTTACAAGCAAAGGTAAAAGAACAGTAGACAAACTCTCTGAGTTGGCCCACTGATTTTTAGGCTTCAGGACACCATCCTCAACAATATATGTGACGCCGACAAAACGACGAACGAAAACAATTGTGTCACACTTCCCAACGTCGATAGCAAAGCGAGAAAGCTGTCTTGAACAAGGGAAACCATTCATTTTAAGTATTCAGAAAGCTGCAGCTGATACCACTCTTACCTTTCCTTTTCTGAGCGCAGCTTTGAATTCATAACGACTTTTTCCTCATCACTCAAACTGACGTTGTCTATGACCCCTACATCATTACGAGTATACTTCCTTCCATTTGCCCATAAGCAATCAACCACAGCCAACTTTATGAAAGAAATAAAATAAATATAAATAGGTACAAACAAGTACACCATATATGTATATGTATGTATATATATACATGTATGTATATACGTAAATACATGCATACAGACTTGTATATGAATATGTATACATATTTATGCATGTATATATACATATATCAAGCATTGTCTAACCTTGAGTATTGGCCAATCAATATATACTTCCTTGTCAATGATGCTCTCTGCAACAACCAGCATATCCTATAAGTAGTGGAAAAATTAAAAGCACTGTTAATTAAAAATTAACCTGCCTCCTACCTTCTCAAACTCATCCCTTTTATTTACGCTTAGTACCATTGAAGGTCGTTTAGATTCTTGCTGAAAAACCTTGGCGTTCACCTGAAATTATGTTCAAAACGACAACCTATATAGAAGTTACAGTAGAAATTACATTAAATATGCAACGCATGCGGAGCAAAAGTAATGCCCATTTTTAATTTTAAACCAATATATCTCAGCTTTTAATGAGTTTTACTAAGAGAAATGAGAACTATTGCGGCTTGCGTATTATTGCCAACGAGATACACGCTCTTTTTTCCCAGTCCAAAAGAAAATTTAATTACCCAGAACTCATAAAACACATTCTTTCGTTTTTTCATTGAGCATGGTACCATTAAACCTAAAGCAACTGAATAAGCGGGATTTTGTCGAACAGTATACGATAGCTTTCTCCAACACATCGCTCATCTCGGCGAATTCGCTCGTTGGAATATGTTGGGGATATCAAATCACGATCCCAATCTTTTCTACGAGTTGTAGATCTAAACAAGCCTAAAACTGAAGAATATTCAGTAAGAACAACATCTCCACTTTAAGTGACACAGCAAAATGTCTTCCACAAATACTTAAAGTTTTCAACCCTGCAAGTACTCTAACAACAGTAGAATTATTAACAGTTCTCCTAAACCCAGTATGGCTGCGAATGAGGTATAAAAATAAAAAAGAAGGTGATATTGTATTGTCGCGATACTGGAAAAGAATCAACACCTGCTTAAGTTCAGCTGAATGGGGTAGGTGTTTCATGGTTGGAAATCCTGGAAAGTAGACGTCCATTTTCACATTTGGTAAAAGTCCATATTTAATAGATTGCGGATCCAGATGAAAAGCGTCTCTCGGGAGGGTGGAACACCTCAACAATGTTGATTTTTTTTTTTGAACCGAAAGCTATACGTATCAAGCATGGCCAATCTACATCGGTCAATACTAACGTCGTAGGAATACATGAAAGAAGACATACTTGTTCGAATTTGTACAACTGGATGTAAAGACGAGTATGTCGCCGAAAGTATTACGACACTTTTCTTCAGAAGTAAGTAACAGCATCTTAAAAGATAAGGAATAGTAAAACGTAATAGAATTAAAGATAATTTCTTGCGCAGTTTCATACCTTACTTTCCATCGCTGACAAAAGTCTTTTCTCGTCGATAAATGGAATCAACACGACAGCTTCCCAATCATTTCTCTTTCCGTTCAAATCGGTTCGAAAGTCAGTTGGGTAGAAATCGGCTATCGGTGATTCTTTATCGCACATTAATTCCTTGAAAATTGAACAGATTTTAAGTCATACCTATACCCGTAAAGGTGTGAATAGAAGATAACAAGACCATACCCTAAGAGATGGTGGAAGGCATTCGCTACTGGCGATAGGAAGCACTGCCAACAACTGTTCGAATGGTTTAAACGGCTCGCCAAGCTCAAACGTGATATCCATGTTAGAGAAATCGATAACATCTGAGATGTACGGTGCGTAATGGTGAGAATAGTACCTGAAATCAAATGCTACTATTTCGAACATGACATTCGAACAACAGTTTTAAAAAAAACGAGGAAATATATGCACCAATTCCACGAGACACAGCCCCGGTAGTAATAGTGTAAATTCCATTGCACGGCTCTCACATAACCTTCCGCTTGCTCACGAAGTTCGGACTTCGAAATGTTCTCGAACCTTCAAGTGGGTGGAAGATAATACTGTTCATTCTACAGAGCGAAAAACATTTATTAATGAGTGAGGAATAGGAGAGTTTAAAAAACGAAGATTTTACGGAAAGTTTTTGGAGCCAGTTTTCATATGTCTACACTTTACTTGCAGTTCACAAAACGTAATACCTCAACAACAGAATAGTTTTAAGAAGTACAATACTGCTCAAGTTTTTCGGTAAACGAAGAATTCGTGAATCTCAGAATTCTTGGTGGACATAAAATAGGCTCCGTACCACTGCTGCAAGGCTATACGCTTCAACATTATCATTAAAATTACACTATATTATTACGCTACACAGAGGTCAAGTGCTGGCGGCCAAAATATTGCCTTCAACATGGGTTTTTAGAATACAAATTAAAGAAAAAACCGGTGAAAAAACGAACAATCAACCGATTTTTTACGAAAACCCGAATCGACGACGCATATGATCCAAAAAATTCCGTTTTACTGGACGAAATCCCCTCATTTCCACTTCTAAGGATTTGGGGCTCCCGAAGGTCAAAGTCCATGAGGGCAGAATTCCAAAACAAACGGTTCTTACTGTGTTAAAAAAAAAAGAGATTCATAAACATCTGAACGTTGAAAAACTTCCTTCATTAGATAAACACCACCTCAAAAAATACCTTACTAAACGACCAATCAGCAAAAGAACGAGCAAAATTTGAGGCTTACTTCAATTTCTCCCGATAATACTCTCGCTTGTGTCGACGAAATGAGTTGCTAACAGCCTTCGTCCAACAATTCTACAACAACAGCAAAGTTCCATATACGAATACAACGACTAATAATGATTTTCCCAGTATCAAGCCAATAACAATCATTCACCTCTACGTCGTTTTCAAATGTCTCACAAATTTCTCTCACGTCTAGAGCCGCGATAGCGCTACAGAATTTATTATACAGTTCAGAGTCATCCTCTAAAGAATGAGGAACTTTTGTACGGAGAATAACAAAAACACTACATATCCCCTTGATTAGTACATAAAATATACCGCTATTGAAATTCTCAAGTAAAATTGAAGCAGACTGCAGACCACCATCAGGCATTTGAGCAGTGGAATCCACTGCGTCATCATCAGACTCTTCGCTGCTAACAAAAGCAGCCTCATAACGGGGTGAATCTTCAGCAAAGTCAGCGCTCTCATCCTGAGATGAAGCAGAAGAGAAGCGCAGATTCTCTCCAGCTACGTTATTCTAAACAAACGCAAAATTCAACCCAGAAGCTACAGCTTGCACCACACTACTATCCAATAGTGTAGTTTTTCTCGTATTACGTAAAAAAGGAATGTGGTCCGTCAAAACTTAGCGGTTCATAAAAAATATGACAGCACTATACTTGAAAGTAAGAAGCGCACCTTTTCTTTAGGATAATTCCCAGTCTTGCTTCGCATATACCTTTCATCTCCACACTTTTGTAAAAAGTAGCGACGGTCATTTGCAGCAAAAGCTTTCAAGAAGATCTCGAAACGTTTCAAATGCAAAATTCCTGACTCGTTTATGTAACCTGGAAAAAAAAACATTTTTTAATAGCGCTGCACCCACTGCATCTGAATACAGATATGACTACATAATACTTTATATAAAAGAAGAGCACGCACTATAATAATGAAAAAAGATCAAATGGACTTGGAAATGCAAGCGAGCTCTCAAAGTGTACAGTGAAGCAATAGTGATAGCGTCCTTTCCAACGTTTTACGACCTCACCGTGACCAGATGTTCCTGGGTGCCAGCCTACGATGTACAGTGGGAGGATTCATCCCCTGAGCAGTCTCCCAAACTGAGGAGTTCGGCGTTTCGTTCAGGAAACAGTTAAGACTAAATCAACACCAAGATCCAACACCGTCCTAGTATCAAACTAATCGCATGGTGGGAAATCTCCCTCTGATCCACAAGGATGGTGACTACCTGTTGCGGTGATGACCTGGGGTATGCTTTGGCCATGCTGACCTCAGGTATACAGGAAACCACAGTGGCTAAACTAGTAGCATCATTTCCATTTTTCGGAGTTTTGCTGACTTAGCCATTATGCTTCCGTGGAGCTCCGAGATCAGCCTGGCCAAAGTCTGCCTCAAGTGGTCACCAACACAGACTGTGGCCGCCCTTGCGGATCAAAGGGAGATTTGCCACCGTACGACTAGTTTGACACCAGGACGGTGGTGGATCTTGCCATATATATATGTATACATATATGCATATGTACACATATACACATATATGCGCACATATATGCACATATGTACATATATATACATATATACATACATGTATATAGGCACATTTATAGATATATCTATATACAATACACCGCTTAAATTCTATTAGCACATATTTACGAAATGATTATCACATACTGTGTTTTTGTCTTCAAAACCCTTCGTTTTGCATCGAGGACATGAATACATTGAAAAATCAACCACGCACATAATTCTTGGGTGTGAGCAAAAGTGGTTCGAATGAATAAAGCGTAAACTAAAAACCAGGGAACAAAACCTAATAATTTTTTGATACATCTATAGAGATGGCTACGCATCCTTCCTTAAATGGATGTGATTTAATGCAAATTTGGCCTAACCCATGACATCTGCGGCTTTGCGATGTATCAAGTCAGTCTTTTCCATCCTCCTAAACTATCAAATTCTTGAGCAAAGCAAATGTAAGGACTCCTTTTTTGCTGCACAAGGTAGAACCAGCGATCATGTGTCGACCTTTAGCGATCACCTTTAGCCATAAGCAGTTTGAAATAAAAAGCAACCAGACCATATGCAGCATTATATCCCATTACTTTTCCTTCTTTTACAAGGCTATTTTGTCCTACAAGAGGAAATGTGCACTGAGTCAATATTTCCTATCAAGAATGCTTATAGTTTTAGTAGGATTTACCACATAAGCAACTGATTTGTAATTCTCTATCATAAAATGTTAGCATTGTGACAAACTTTTAAAAACATTGAGAACCTACCATCTAATGTAGGTAAAACTTGGATATATGTTTGATATAACAAAGGAAGTGCATCCTCATGAATGTGAACATGTGGTAAATGTGGGATGAAATCGTTACCAACGAGGAAACCCATTAAAATCCAATCATCCACGATACGTTCCATATCATATGCGAAAGGCAAAGTAGTCTGAAATTTTATAAAAATCTTGAAAGTAAACGATGGAATGCGAAGGCAAAGTGAAAAAGCAAATACCTTGAGGGGATAGAACTCCCACGATAAGTATTCTCTTAGAAGAGAAAGGTGTAAGAGATGAAATTTTATCTGGTTCGGATTAATCCTGATGAAAGTAAAAAATACACCCTATTACATTTATATGATACTAAAAAACGAAGTGATTCACAACCTATCGGCAGATGAAACACCAGTTCTCTTTGATTGAGGTCTGCTGAATCTCACTTCTTCCCGTAACAATGAGAAATGCGGTTCGTGTGAACATATGCCGAGCATTAACTAAACAAATAAAGTTGAAGTAGAAATTGATGAAGTTGGAACGCAACAATGACAAGCGGACCAAATCGGCATCGAGGCCATATAGGCAGTGCTTCGTGTTCGGATCATATCCTTCTAAACTCCTTTCATGTCGGATGAACTCCATAATTTTATGTTCACCTTCACCAGGACACTAAACAAGTGTAAATATACAACAAGAACATCGGAGTAAGTATAGAACTATGAAGGTTAGTGCACTGTCTACTAGATATTATTACACGAATCATTTGAGAAAGTTTGCCAAATGTGTTACCACAAGTAAAAAAATGTGACAAACATCATGTCCAGACAAATACACTCGAATGTTTCCCCAAGCAACATCCTTCTCGATTTTAGTACTCAACCAAGCGGAGAGCGCTTTGTGCAGTTCCGACATGAAGACAGTACCTAGATTAGGACCATATCACAGATAAAGTAGTCGAATAAAACTATAACAATTTACTAGCACTTTCTGTGCCTTTAGTGCCTTTACACGACAATCCTTGGCTACTTTAAACTCCTATCTTGACAATGAACGATAAACGCGAACATATATTTTCCATTCAACTAGTATGTTTTTGGTTTCGCAGCATTTTCATTGGATTTCCTTCTGAAAGACCAGTGCCATCATAATCGCAAGTGGACACCATAGGTAATCGCTGGTCCACGATTACTACAGGAAAGTCTGTCACTTTGGCTCCTCGTTTCCTAGACTTTGGCGACAATTACAGGTACTGGTCGACTATTAAGCCATTCGATAAGAGTGATTCTTTTTTGTGGCTCACCCAATGAAATACCAGAAATTCTCTATCGGATGCGGAGTCTCTGGTTTTTGACAGTAAAAAGTAATTTTTCGATAACAAAAGGGGTTTTAGACGTAGCGGACATAGTGGAGTTTTAGAAGAGATTTTGCTCTATCGTTCTGTAAGTACGAAAGATATGTATGCCACTATTTTGAAGGTGCTACTATGATCCACTATGGAAATATAGTGCTCTCAGGATTCGGAAGCATTTTACGCTCCATGTTGAATCTATTTTGGCGTTTTCATATTCGTACATTCCATACATTAAGCATAGTTAATAAGAAATGACAGATAATTACTAATAGAAATACCTGCCAATAAACTTTTCAGAGAAATGTTTTTTGTGAATCATCGAGTGTAGAGCATGATTTTTCTGGTTTCACCCTCAAATGTCAATTTGCTTTCGACTGGTTATTATCGAATGAATATTCATGGTACGGTAAAAAAAAATCTGGAACCCATGCGAATGCTTATGTTTATGCTAACTGACTGCTGTTAGAGAAATGAGACCTTGTGCATTGCATTTCGACACCAAGATACACCTCGATGACTCGCTGGGAACGTCTTCACATAGTATGATGCGTTCCAACTAGGAAATGTATGATTCTTCGCGAAAACGAGCCACTGAATTATCGAGAAAGAAACAAACTAAAAAAACTTGGGATGTTAACGTTTTATTACTACCCAATATTATTTTTCGCGATGTGATGAGAAATGCAATCATCATGATGCTGTAATATTTGCAAAATTTAGACCCTAAGCCAGATCGAACCGCGATGACTCTTGCCGGGGGTCACGTGTTACACCCGGCATCACTGAGGGCCTCGTTCTGTCCTTTTCTCAGCTAGCCCTCTTAGCCAACGCTGTTATCAGCAATCACCTGTCAACGGGATTGATTTAGGGAGAACAAATTGGAATTGAATCCAGTTAAGTTGATACTGTAGCCGGAATCACAATGTTAACCTTTTGCTTACTGCCTAATAAATGGATTTAATGCCGATTTGTGCTCTCCAAATCAATCCCGTTGACGGGTATTGCGGATGGAAGCATTAGGTACAAAGAATTTTTGAGAGAAAGGCAAAGCAAGGACCTCAATGGTACCGTGCGTTACACGTGAGGCCCCGAAAGCGTGATCGCAATTAGATCTCGCCAGGGGTCCAAGTTTTACAAAAAATGTGAAATGTCATAAATAATTATTACTGAATCCAGCAAGACCACTATCACCTTAACTTTCTAACCGATTTCTCCGTCACCATTTTGTTCAAGTCAAAACACGCCTCTGTAGGAGTCATACAATACGAAAGTATTGACGGCTTCTAAGTTGCAGCAAGAACTATTATAGTCTGAAAATCTAAGCTTTCAGAAAATTCTCCTCTTTGACCATGACTAAAATACAATTTTCTGGAAGCCATGACATTGACATCTTCCACCTCATTCATTTCATTTGGAAAACAAAGGCAAATAAACAACCCGGATTTCTTCTGGTACGACATGACGATGCTCCCTAGTACATCGTTTACGTTCGCACTTGCCTCTTTTCCTCTAGAAATTTTTTTAAAAAACTTAAACTTCACTACCAGCTTTTTGGAAGTATTGATTCTAAACGTATCTGCATTTTAAGGGAGATTGTATAAAAAACACATACGTAATTAGTGCGATGGAGCAAAGTTTCTTCTATAAATCTGCAGAATTGTGAACTTTCAAAGTACAACGGAGGTGGAGAAATTACCGTCAGTTACCGAAAAACCCTTTCAATCACGAAGGGTTAACAACATCGCTCCAAGAAAATAACATTAAAACACCAAACTAGTTTTAGAACACAGGATAATTGAATAAAAAGGATAAAACTCTCGGTGCTCATCAATCCGAGGTATGCGCCATGCATTCGACTTCATTAAGCATCGCTGGAGGTGACTGAATACATATCTGACCTTAACAATGACTCGCGGTAGCCTACCGATATATCGACTCAGTGCTGCTATCCTCTCAGACAAGTCTGGTAAGAATTTTCTGACCTCGGAATTGCAGAGCGCTTCCGACCACTGCGCTACACGTGCCCCCATAGAATGATTGCCACACAATAAATACGGCAATTTTAGAAAATGATATGCAAGTTTCTGCACGATAGCGAAATACCTTTTTGGAAATAGCCAAAAAAACTGGAAGTGGAAAAATTCCAGAGATATAGAGGGTTTCGTTCATCATTATGAAAACGTAAAACTTGACCATATCCTACCGTCTGCTTCCACAATATTATACAGTCAATTACTTAATGCGGCTCAAAACCTACTTTAAGGATTTGTTCAAGAGTTTCTTAAAATTATGTCATGTACCAAAGATTAGGACTAAACAAGCTAAGAAATCTGCTGTATTATGTTGCCAATATGTACAACAGTACATACAACATCGTGTAATAAAATGGGAAAAGCAGTGCGTAGACCTTAAGAGCTTTTTTCAGAATGCCATCCGCAAAACGACAAACCGATGAAACAAAATGAAAGAAGAAAAGCTAACGAAACATGCCTGGTGTGATACAGTTGGAGTCGAAACGTTTTTCAGTCGGCACGGCCTCACCCTTTCGTATGAGGGCTTGTATTTGTTCTTCTGCAGTACGCGCAGACCTTTAGAAAATGCTACAAGCCTCGGAGAAGAGAACATAATTAAACGAGAATATAAAAAACGTTGCATTAACAAGCCGCTCTATATTAAAACACCTTTCTGTACAGACCTTAGTTCTTTGCGATCGAGGCAGCATCCTTTCTGTAGTATTGATTTTCAGCTTTCAAAAACTTAAAGAAAAACGGGGTTTGTGACGCAGTGGTCGGAGGCGCCCTGCAACACAATGGTGGAATCGAACCCCATGCCCATGGCCACTAAGCCATCTATCCCTCCGGGATCGGCAAATAAAGTGGTACCAAGCTTGCTAGGGAAGGTAGCAACACTGACTCGATACATCGGGAGGCCACTGCGAGTCATTGTAAAGGTAAAATATGCATACATCCACCTCCAAACGATACTTAATGTAAGTTGAATGTACGGAGTATTCCACAGGGATTGATCAACGCCGACAGCTTTTGGCTTCTAAAAACTTAAAGAACAAAAATGCTCAGCTACTTTCTTGAACGATTAGTACATAAGGCAATAAGAGCACAACAGACCACTAGACTAACTATGTCCAACAGTTATTAGAGCCTACGAACGGTTTCCCAGTTCATGGTAGCTGGGAGATGTTCCTGGGTGTCGGGCTGCGATGTACAGCGACGATACTCATCACCCGGCAGGGTCTCCCAAACTAACAAAGAGTCCCGCTTTTCTATAATGAAGCCTAGCTGAGAGTAAACCAATAGAAAGAACGAACACCGTCCTAGTATCAAACTAGTCGCATGGTGGCAAATCTCTCTGATCCACAAGGGCGGCGACTGCCTGTGGTGTTGACGACCTGGTGCTGACTTTGGCCAGGCTGACCTCGGGACTGTTAGGAAACGGAACGGCCGAACCAGCAAAACTACGAAAAATGGAGAATGTACTGAAATTCGCAAAACCGATGGGGACGGGCCGTCCAAGTACCCAAGTAAGTTATTAGAGCAGATATCTAACCTTGAGCAAGAAGTAGAGAAGTGACGTCTGCTGTTCATCAAAGGGATCAGAAGTGAATTACATTCATCAAAACTGGGGATTACAAGTACAACTAACACACTGTGGATACGGATTTCTGCAAATCCGCTGCAGAACGCTAAATGCTTGGAAGTTTCCAAGTGGAGGCACTGAACAATTCCTGATCACAAGGCATTTAATTTACCAACTATTTCTATTATTTGATATGCGAGCTGCTAATGAATGCTGAATTTCCTATGCGAAATAAACACAACTGAAAAACTGACATGAACCGCCTGGCTCGTTGTTGATTCATCTTCGCTCTGGGGGCCACACCATCCACCGCAAGGAAAAACACTTTCTTTGGACGAATAATGTTAAAGAGGGTCTGAAAGATGTAAATTATATTGCCGAAACTAACATCAGCTAGGAATCTCGTAGATTTACGTCAACGTAGGCAAAAATATCAGCGAAAATTTGTTCCTGAGGAATTCGAAGCATGACGTCGCTATCATCGGGGTGCGAGCAGTGGTGTATGATTCCGTTCATATCCAAGTAGAGGTTGTCAAACTCCGGAATCTTAACGACACCAGAAAGTGCTGCGATTTTCGTAAGATCGATGAGTACACCAAATGACGAATAGGAAAACAGGAAACCTCTGAGTCAACTATGACTTCGCTCAAACACGGATATCTCTCTGAAATCCATCGGTAAAACTTCGGCACGCCCATTTCTGAAATCAAGACCATCATCAAATGAAGTATCAGTCTAGCTCTAGTACAGCAATACTACGGAAGAGAAAGAAGAGAGACAGCGACAGTCACTAAAGAATGGGTTTCCCTCTTACGAAGGTCTAAGAAAGAACATGTACATGTGCCGAGCATTCTCAAGAGTGGAACGAAAAGTTCCACAATCGACATTCAGTGGACATCACGTAGAATAAAAGATGAGAAAATCGTAGTCGCCCATTACGTCCGTTACCGCATGCTGAGAAGTAGTCGTGGCTGATATTCCATTACGGACGAAGTCAATTTGTACAATCGATGACGACTATAAAACAGATACACTCATACAGGACATTTTTATGTGAAGTGAGCAAGTTTCAAACTCTCCAGTCTTCAAATTCGACAAAGAACTTTCCCCGTGAATGTGGAAGTTCGATGGTTATCTTCCAGTTGCATTCCTATGTGTCTATTATTCATTTCGCCCAAATTCTATCCATCAAATTCACATGTGTAAGTTGCACAATGGACAGGGTTCAGTCCCTAGGGGTGGGTCAGTACCACAGTTTTTCTTGTACTCGGATGATGAGTTTTGTTTCAGCAGATCTCTCTAACTAATTTGGAGTTTGGAATCTATATTGGTCAAATTTGTGCGCATCTAGCGTGGTTATCAGCAGTTGCCTTGTGATACACACGTTGTCATTGTGTTCGGTTACGTACAGTGGCCCCGCCAAGAGTTCCCTTCTTCTCCGATCGCCAAGTGGATACCATACTTGTCTGAAAGTTTACCCAGAGTGTCTGGTATAAGGGCGCGTGAAGCGCAGTGCTCGGAGGCGCCCTGCAATCCGCATGGGATCGCCCCGCGCGCTCGTTGATTTCCAAGCCTTCCATCCTTCCGGTGTCGGAAAATTAGCATCAAAGTTGTTTGGGAGGATCGCAGCGCTAGCTCGATGCATCGGTGAGCCATCGCGAGTCATTATAAGGGCGAGGTATGCATTCAGTCAAGTCTAACGATTCTTGATGAATCTTGATGAATGATGAAGTCTAACGCATGACGTATCCCTCAGGGAGTAATCGACGCCGAACACTTTGTCTTTTTATCCTTTATTTGTTAAATTTAATCCCAGAATTTACCGTAGTGTTGGCGACTCCCAGTTTTTGCCAACAACTGTGTCTCTCTCTGTATCGAATGTAATGGACGACTTCACGAAATGGTATATCTATGTGGGCACTTTGCCCTGACACCGTAATGGTGCGAATAGACCTTCTAAAATGTTAGTTCAATTTTTTTTCAAAACTTCAGCTGAATGAGCTTTTTTTTTCAAGCTCATGTTGGCTTAATAATCCAAGAATATGTATTCTTTCTTGATAAGCTTGCACGAGGTTGATAAATATATTTATTTTCGGCTAACGTTTCGACGTCTTCGTCTTCCTCAGAGCCGATGATCCGAGTCGAAGGTCCACGCTTGTTGTTCATCTCGATATTGATTACATATTGATTAGTCGCACCGAGGTTAAAGGAAAGTCGGTTTCGAAATAATCCAAGAATATGTTGGCTTAATTTTTAAACTTGTTTAGAACTCATTTTCAAGGAATCGAAAGCGAAATTTAAATTTCTGAATTGTTTAAGGAAAGCAAAACAACTGAAAAGATCAACGATGAAGTGTAGAACATCATCACTCCTTGCTCCAAAAAGAAAGAAATTCAAGTGCAAGCTCACGACTGGCTGAGAAATGGAGATGAAGCTCCCGTAGTTGGTCGGTCCCTCGGTGAAGCGCCATGCAACCGACCTCATCGAACGTCGCTGGAAGCCGTTGTATGCAAATCTGTTCTACACAGAGATACTCGCGGTCGCCCACCGATTTATCGAGGCAGTGCTGGTAACCTCCCTGCAGGTCTGGTACCAATTTACCGAAAACGCAGGGATGGAAGATTGGTGAGCTTGAGTGCGGGATCGAACCTGTGTGCGATGCGGGGCAACTCTAACCACTGCGCTATACGCGCCCCCACTGAGATTTGATCGTTTAGAATTGAAATATGCAGTTGTTTTCTGATTGCCACTGTGTCATATCTGAAGCATTATGCCTGAGATTGATTGTATACTTGATACTTGAATGGCCCCTCCTCACTGGTTGTGCGGGTCCAGCATAATCTCCATTTTTTCGGAGATTTGCTAGTTAAGTCATTGTGGTTCTCTGGAATCCCGAGGTCAGCCAGGCCAAAGTCTTCCCCAGGTTTTCATCAGCACGGGCAGTCGCAGCACTTATGGATCATTTGCCACCATGCCAGTAATTTGGTGCAAGGATGGTGGTGGATTCCGGTATTGGTTTACTCTTAGCCAGGTTTCCCGACAGAAACGCCGGACTTCTTTTGAGTTTGGGAGACTCTGCTAAAAGATGAATTCCTCCGCTGTACATCGCAGCCCGACACCCAGAAATGCAGTTGCTGGTGGAAAATAAGTCTTCGAGCCAGCTCTCGACACCGAATAGCCACTAGCTCTAAGCAGAATGCTCGATTTCGTGAGAAGACGCACGAGGAGTTTTCGTAATTGCCACAGGGCAATGCCTCAAACTTGGGTGACTAAACCGTTTATATGCATAAATACGACACAAATACAACAGAAATAACGATGGAAAACACATTGGTATAAGAATAAGCATAGCTCAGGATTATGAGGTGCTATAGCTACCAATGAAGTGAGGCTAATAAGGCTACAACAGTTAAGGATACTACTATAAAATTAATACAGTGATAATAACAACTTGATGACAATGGTGAGTAAGGGGATGCCGATGATGGCGCCCACATTGGCGCGTACTGTGGCTATGATGCCGATGGCTAGAACAACAGAAAAGTGAGATGAAGACGAGCCGTGCATTAGAGATCATATTTACAGCGGCTAGGTGTACTTTGGCATTAACCGATGATAGCAAGTTGCCTAAGCATCGATGGTGGAAGTGACTACGAACGAAATGAGACATTTGAGGAACACAGTCAGGCGGATGGTCTTGGATAACGATATGTCTGCAGCGTGAGGTTCGAGCACCGATGGGTGCCGCCATTGCCTAAGAGGTAACTTAGGCCATAAATAATGCAACTGAGAACTGATAGCCGACTATAGCAGCATAGCATACATAGCATAAGTTGGCCGGTCACCGGCCTTGTACGCTTGGCGTACAGTGTGGGAGGAATGTGGCACGAGGATGAGGATCAGGACGATGATGAGGATACGCTGGACTGATGGGAAGCGTAACGTAGTAACAATAATGCGAAGTGAACGTACAATTCGCAACTGTTATTAAATAATGATGAAATGAAGTTAATGTACAATTCGCGATTGTGCTGTAAAAACGGTAGAGTGAAGCTAATATACAATAATGACCATATGCAATAGGAGTTAACAACTATGATAATCTACGTAGGTGACACACGAGACCAATAGGGAACAAACGAGGATAGGGGACGAGCACGACTAGTCGACGAACAGGGGTGAATCAGGATAGTAATTTCACGTAGCTATTTATATGCTTCTTGAGAAGGCTGTATTTGGCACAGGTCCAGCATCTTTACCGAAAACGTTTGTCGGCTACCGTTTCCAAATCCTCTCAAAACCAGAGACCAGGTGGCGGAAGACTGCTCTCGCAAATATCCTCATGCCCTTAGTGTTATTGCACGCGTGATGACTTTCTGACAGTAATAACAAACAACGAGTTCAGATTGCAAAAATAGGTTTGCATAACAAGACTGTTTATAGCGCTCGAAGTTCCTTAAAATGAGATCAAAATATTTACGTACTACGACATTTGCCAGGCAACTTGAGAAACAATGGTTATGTTCCTTACTATAGAAACATACAGTAATAGAAAGATAGAAATAGATACAGAAAGAAATAGAAACTATTCTGGGAATAGTTGCTATACACAGGAACACCTCTCAGCCAAGATGAAACGGTAAACCGTTGGGAGGAGATTCATTGTATACAATTAATAAATAGGTGGGGTGACAAAGTAAACAAAAAAGTTGTCTTGTGTACAAACACACTTCACGTGGTGGTTTGTCTTGCTATACAGAGCTCCTTTACCGTAGCTTTTGTATCAAATTGGTGGTCTGCGCATTAAATGTTCAGTCATGAAATGAGCCTTGAAGAGCTGCACTCCATAAGTGTTTCCATAAGTTTCAATTTCAAGTTCTCAACTTAGCGTAGCCAGACGCGGCAGCCAAACAGAATTGAATGTCGAGCGTTACGTGTTAATCCCGAAGCAGTATTAGAATTTTTATAAGATACTAGTAAAATTGATTTTTCTAATGACCTTTGCCGGGAGAAAAGAATGCTCCGACACACGTATACGACTCATCAGTGAAACCACCTTGTGTACAATCGATCGGAATTTCCTTCCGATCGGAATCGACGGTGGTCAGAACGAGCTGGATGGTTCTGTGATTACGCAGAAGACATTATTCGTATACCTAGAGTGTTTGGTGAATATGGAGAACAATATGAACGAGGCAGCTAACAGATCTAGAACTCTCCTCTCGTATTATTCTGTTGTTCCCCTACCGCCCTGCTACGCAGCAGCGTCATAGGTTGACATTTCAACAAAACCGAGAATTTTACACAAAATCTACAGAGGCCTTGAATGGTTTCTTCTGGAATACAATCGGGACACAGCTTCTGACACAACTACCGGATTCAGACCTTCCGAAGTCATTCGATTTTAGAAGTCCGCGATAATTCGCATCGAACGGAAACATAATGCTTACTTTTTATTTTTCTGTCTACTACAATTTTTACGGCATGATGCAAGCGAAATGCAACTACAGCGATGCTGAGATATTTGCAAAGCTCTAGACCTCACGTGTTTGCGTTGGGAAACGAACGCGCTGTCACCATTTCCAGGTGCTAACGCGTTCACCACCACTCCATGCTGGTCCTTCGTTTAGCCTGCCTCTCAGCTACTTCTAGCGATCAGTGCCATCAGCAGCCAACCGCCAACGGGATTTATCTGAGGAACCCACATCGGCATATGCCGAAAGGATAAAAAAGGAAAGATAATCGAAGGACCCGCATGGTACAGTGATGAACACGTTAGCCCCTGGAAAGGGTAATAGCGCGTTCGTTTCCCACCGCATACACCTGGAGTCCGGAGTTTTGCAAATATCTCAGCATCGTTGTGGTTGAGCAGAAACATAGTGGGACAGGTCGTATGATCAAAAATGTCGATGGTGGATAGAATTAAAGAAGATCAGACTACAAAGGAATCTGAGGGTGCTTTAGAATGACCATGTGCGGACACGTTTATAACTAGAAAGAATCCACCTTCTTCGCTTACTAACCAAAGACGAGGTTAACAAAAAAATTTATTTTTGGCTAACCATTCGATATCTTCGTCTTCTTCAGGGCTGGATTGAACCGAGTCCATATGGCCTACAGGTGGTTGTCCTGGTGATATGGGTCTTCGCGGTCGTATCCAGTCGTATTCAGTGAAGTGCATCACCAATCGAATGAAGAATCTCATTCAACGGTAAACACATAGAAACTCAATATTTTTGAAAACGACTTTGAGGAGAAAATTAAAACAAGATTGTTGGAAAGACTTTATCGACACCCTCAGTTGAAAATGACCATGGGCTCCTATCGCCGTTGAATGCCGGCCTTTCAACCATTCTAATTGTACTATAGATGGTTTGTGTGATTATGAGTAATTGAAAAAACTTGGTTTTCAATACTTCGACTAATAACGAATAAAAGGATAAATCTTTCTGCGTTGATCAACCCCTGAGATATGCGTCATGCATTCCACTTCATTAAGCATCGTTAGAGGTGACTGAATGCATATCAGGTCTACATAATGACTCTCGATGGCCTACTGATGTATCGAGCCAGTGCTGCTATCCTCCCAGACAAGTTTGGAGCCTGGGCCGCGAGGATCGATCCCATGTGAATTGCAGGGTGGTTCCAACCACTGGGCCACAAATGCTGAGCATTAGTGATATAGTCAACTTTTTTGAGACTTTTTTGGTTTTGATAGTGTATGATATATGTATGTATATATAATATCACAAAGTAATCAGTTTTTTTTCTGCTTATTCTTTTTTCATGGTAGGGTATGATGTGAAATATAACTATTATAAAATGATAGTAAAATAAAATAAATTGAACTACAATGGAAAGGAAAGGGCAGTAAATAAACAATGAGTACATTCTGATTTATACTACAGCTTCAGCTTAAGTGGATTCATTTCCAATTTATGCTCTCAAGTCAGTACTTCCACCCTCGCAGACAAGTCTGAAACCATCCCGTAGTGATGGAAGGCTTTATAAGCTCGGCACGCGCTAGAACCAATGACAACACGTGTATTGGAAAGCATCTCTAACCACTACGTTTCAGACGTTCCATATATGAAACATAATAGAAGTGAAATCGCTAAAGTAATCCAAATCGTTAATTGTGTTGGCGTGAACCATTATCATCGTCGAAATGTTCTACTAACAAATTCTTTCAGTCGTGAGTAGAGATTTAGTTAGTCCATGGCCAAACCATTCCTAGATTCTTTTTGGACGAATTTGCAACCGCAATGAGGAAGTGAACTTGACAGGCTTAAGGGTGCCTCGGTTGAACAGCAGTTCCTATAAGATTTTACTAAGTGACACATTACTGAGGTGGGCTACTTGGACTTCTTCGATGTTCTGCGCATGTTGGTTTCTCCAGGCTCAAAAGTCAGATTTTCTTCTTTTCAAGCATCATGCTCTGTTCTTAACACATTGACTACCGTACAGATTTTTAGCAGCTGTTAACAAGTTTTCGATATTTAACGAGACATATTTGTAGAAGAGCATTCGCCTTATTGTTCTAAGGGCTCTCCTGTAAAGTGTAGCTTTCATTTTAAACTTAGAAAATCTTTTAACGTGAGTACAGCAGCCGCGAACATGAAGAATTCACACTATTGAAGAATTCACTGCATCATATTCAATGGAATTTGGCTGGTTACCCGCCTTGCTACCTCAGCTAGAAACCTGGACGAAAGAAAAGAAACTGGAAAAAAACTAGAGTTCCATCGCCACAGAATCTTTTTTTCGCTTTAGATTTCGGTGGCTTTCCCTTTTAGCAGTTGAAGTCCGAAGTGTACGGATTCCCACTTCTGTGTGGATGAGCTGATTGGCCAATGTGAATTGGCATCAACTCACTTATTTTGTGGTCATTCATTTTATCCTAAAAAGGTTTTAGCTGTTTTTTGCGTTTAACCGATACCTTGTAGATCGTCGCACTAGACCTCGAACCTGAGAATCTATTCCCTGCGCCCAATAATTTGCGAAAGTTGTTTTCTGGACGAGTTAATTTCGCTAGCGAAAGACTGTTGGTGTTCAGAAAAGTACACATTAAAAGAACTGTTGCTGATCAGTAGGGTGAAAAGGTATCTCTGTTGTATTTAGACATTAAATTTCAACACTTAGAGACACCTATTCGCTACAATAATGTGGAAAGTCATTGAAAACACTCGTGTAGATGTAGTTATATGTACAACGTCACCAAAGCTGTTGTTTGTAGAGCAGCTTAACGCTTACTTGTCTTTAACTGTTATTGTGGTAACATTCTGTTCACGCACATGGAAATGAGCGATAACAAGCTATCAAAAAAGCGGCTAGCTTATGCAGCATTAAGATCGCCTTATCATCATCCACCACTCATATGAAGGAAACAGGTTTCCATGACGGAGATCCTCTCTAGCGTACTTGTTCAGTTGTTAGCTTTTGAGATTACCGATTCTCTTTACAATCACTCATAAGTCATCCGTATAAGTCTGACATGTCGCACCTGGCTGTTTTTACACGCCTCGAAATAATTCAGCCTTGCATCTTTAAAAAGTACTTTTCAGCTTATAGTAAACATTCTTGATTAACTAGAAAAAATCCAAGCATACATCACCACATTACAAAGCAAGTTTTCTAATGTTATCAAGAATGGGGCACACAAAAATTCTTAGGAGCTAACAAACAATAATATTTTTGTTGAAGCTCGGACTTCGAAGTGCAAAGGGTATGAAGAGACGAGAGTTCGCCCTCTAGGAGGGTGAACAATGAAACATCATTCTTACCGTTGTCGCCTACCTTTGGAAATTTACACTTTTGAGATTCTTTGTTGATTTTTAGGATTTGGATTCTAAATGAAACTCGAAATTATAAGCATACATTGGAATACTCGCACATGCGTTTTGAGCGGTGGATCAAAGTTTCTTCTATAAGTCTGGTAGGTTATCATCTTCTCATGCACTTCGGCCGTCTAGTAAGTTACCAGGCATTGTAGATAAACCAGTGTCGACCATTATCGGTCGACCATATATGTCGTTGTGAGTTGATAGCAACTCATAGCAATTGTATTCTTTCATTGATAGCCTAACATGTTGTTGATTTTCAAAAAAAATATTCGGTTAACGTTTTGGCTCTTTCGCCTTCTTCAGAGCTGGATCGATCCAAGCCGATTGTCCACAGCTGTTCCTAACTCCGATATAGGTTTTCTTGAATTTTTTTATTAACCTCGTACTAGCTTATCAATGAAAGAATGCATGTTGATTTGTCATGATTCCCGTGTGAGCAAAGCTCCGACCTGAGGACTTTGTTTGCTTCATGACTGTTGCTCAAAATCTTTTCGAAATCCGAGCGTATTCTTGCCAGAGTATTCCCGTGCCCAGGAATAGCCTTGTTGACCCAGGATGGATCCATCCAACATACGTGTATTGAGGGCACCTTTAAACAATGCACTTTCCGTGCTCACTACATTTAATTCACCGTTCTGAGATACCAGTCAAAAGCCATTTCCAGTACTCACTCCGTACGCTCTCAAACAAAACGGTAAAGTTTCTAATATTAACATTTCATTTCGCTGGATCCGTTACTGATTGCACAAAGGTTTCGACGTGGATAGAAGCCCTGAAAACGATTACGGTCGCTTGCACCTACTGCCACTGACGGAGACCCTTCGAAAGTGTAGATTGGCTCTGATTCATGCACAGCGATTCGAAAGTTAATGAAAGAAGTAGTTGTAACTGAAACCACTACTGAGATACTGGGCGCCAGACAAAGGCCGAATTTATCTGGGATTATTTGCGTGGCACATAATATTTATCCATTTCCTTAGCACGCTTAATAAAGCGAGCTCAAATAACAATAGATATCTAGACCAGTTCAAATGCATACACTTTTTTTGGTTTACATAAGTAAATCGGGATCAAACAACGGCTATTTTTTCACATCAAATATAAACTATTAATAATGAGAAAATCGATAATCCCATACGGAAAGATTTTCGTTCTCTAACGTTTTACAGATATGTGATCTGGATTATGAATAGAATTCGAAACTTAGCATTTACACTCTTTACATGAATTTCTGCACTTTCCGTTGAGCGCACATAAACGCGCACACTCAGACAGCTCCACTCATCCGCACAAATGCGCACATTGATTTCACGCAGTTACGGTAGCTGAGATGCGTTAAGAACTTAACAAAGCCTCGATTGAGAAGGAGTTTGTGCTAGGGGTGGCGGGTGGAGAAGACTTAATGAACAGCGAGAAGTCGAGTTGACTGAACAGTTGCGGTACAAGAAGCAGGAACGGATTAATCATGAAGTTTTGGTCAGGTTTCGGAGCGAACGTAGACAACTGCGGCACCGGGAGGCAGCTGTTGTTGATCCACGGTACCGAACCGCCGCATGGTATCTTCATCGGTATACCGTCGTCATCGCCGCCGCAGTTGTCGTGGATCTGAAAAACACCATAACCTTCCGAGGTGTTGAGAACTTGTGATACCGTATACTAATGTCAATTCAAGAAACAGAGAACGATGAAAAAGTTGACCGACACACTATGTCAGTTCACCACATTTATTATTTTCGGAATTGAAACGCAAAACAAACTGAATTTTAGTTATACATCAAGTAACAACTGCTGACTGAAGTTCAACAGAATGCTCAAACTCTTAGACTTACCCGGTATAGCATTATAGGTACTTGGAAGTGCAGATCTGGCGCTAAGAAAGCTTGCGTACTTCTCATATGAATTCTTTTATATGAAGCAAAAATAATACGATTGAAGGGAGCCGGAATAGCAAGAAGAACACCACAGTCTGTTAGATATAGAAGTATATTGCAGTATAAAATATTAATAGGACATATCCTTTATACAATAATGTTTCAAGGATGTCAAATTCCTTCAGCAGTTTGTCATCAGTTTACCGAATAGGATGTTTCGACTTATAAGAAAAGTTTAGCTCTAAGCCGAAAAGGAGTTCGAAGTTTTCATTCAGAACTCTAATTAACATTACACCATTGCCTGAAATCCCGCCACACAAGTAGTAGCCTAGTCTAGGAAGAAAATCACTCTTGAATTGACAAAGGCCGCCAAGGATTTGGCTTTGCGACTTAAGTAAGTATTAGAATCGTTGTTTCGAGAAAGTATAAATAAAAAAGGACAGAGCTCTAAGCGTTGATCAATCGCTGAGTGATGCGTCATGCCTTCGACTTCATTAAGTATCGTTGGAGGTGATTGAATGCATATCTGGCCTTTACAATGACTCGCGGTGACCTATCGATGTATCGATCAAGTGCCGCTATCCTCCCAGACAAGTCTGATACTAATTTGCCGACCCCGGAGAGATGGAGGACTTTGTGGGCCATGGGCGCGGGGTCGGTTCCACAGTGTGTGTCGCAGTGGCGCCTCCAACCACTGCGCCAGACACGCCGTTGTTTGGAGAAAGTACGGTAAGAAAATCTTGTCCAGGAAGCAGTTACTTCAAAACGAAAATCGCGCTGCGAAGGATTTTTTGTGGAGACCGGCTACTCAAGTATTCAACTTCACGGCTTTTCTTCATGCTTCGAATCTCGATTCAGCTAGTCGACAAACTACATGGTGCTTCTACATATGGCTTAAGAGAGCATGAACATCGACGAAAAGTGAACATGCAGGTGTCCGTAAAGAGATAAAATTCAAGGAACGATCCCGCTTTGCCCGCTGCAGCGCATAGGTACTATAAAGTAGTGGTCGTGCATATACACACTTATATGCATTAGTCTGCGTTATACTGTCCATTCCTATTAAGTCGAAAAGCTGGAATCGAGGGGACAAAGCTGAGCCCTACATCCACTTCGCAGGACACGATAAACCATCAGAATTAAGGCGCAGGTCCAAGGGAGATGCAGTGCACAAGTGCTTATGTCACCATTAAATAAAGAAACAGAAACCAGAAAAAATTGATAGTCTTGTTTTCAAGAGCCTCGCAAGTAAGTATGTTTCGCAAAATTTCCAATAGCTCGTATGTATCCTTTATTTAATACTGAAGTGTAGTGGGAGGGTCATTTAGCTGAACGAATTGGATTTTCAGTCATCAGTTTTCAATCCACTTCCTCTCCGTTTCATTCACTTCTCTTTCACTTCTCTTTCACTTTTTTATTTCCTATTGTTCTTCTCTGCTGAAATTTTTAAATAATCATAACTGTGTCTCTCTTCGACACATGTATTTTTTTAAAAAAGTCGAGTTTTATGAATAACTAGCCCAAATAAGAAACTGCTATTTCAAGAATCGGTGGAAGCTCTACACGCCAACTTCTACCTGAATGACTTTTACATTATTTTCTACATTTTTGCAATAGTCTTCTTGCTGGCAGCGTTGAGACGGCGTTGAGAAGGCATAACGGAACTCTAGAAACTTTTTAGCGCTATTACTGTAACGGACTTGGGCATGCTGTCTACCTTAAATACGCTGATCAATTTCGTGCTCATACACTGAAGTCCGCTATTCGTTATAATATAGTATAATATTCGGCAATATTCAGAAAATTATATTTGGAAATATAATGGGCTTTAGAATGACACACGTAGAGAAACCAAATCCGATTTTGTTTGCATTATTATTAAGCGTGCCCTTCACACGGTTTTACATCGTAGCTGGTAGGTGTTCCTAAGTGTCGCCCTATGATATATTACAGAACAGAGGATCAATCTTCCCAGCAGGGTCCGCCAAGTCGAGGAGCCCGGCGTTTCCATTAGCAAGCCTGTAAACCAATACCAGGATGTGCCACCGTCCTAGTATCAAACTAGTCGCATGGTGGCAAATATTCCTCTGATCCACAAAGGCAGCGACTGTCTGTGGTGGTGACGACCTGGGGCAGACTTTGGCTAGGCTGAACACGAGACTCCAGGCAACAACACTGACTAAGCCAGCAAAACTCTGAAAAATGGAAATTTTGCTCGAGTCCACACGGGCCAGCCAGTTCAAGTAAAAAGGATAAAAGGACAAAGCTCGGCGTTGATCAATTCCTGAGGGATGCGCCATGCATTCGACTTCATTAAGTATCGTTGGAGGTGATTGAATGCATATCCGACCTTTACAATGACTCGCGGTGGTCTACCATTGTATCGAGCAAATGCTGCTACCCCCCAGGCAAGTCTGGTACCAGCTTGGCGATTCCGGAGGGATGAAAGGCTTGGTGTGCGCGGAGATCGATTCCACGTATGTGTTGCAGTGGCGCCTCCACGGGTCGCCACACGCGCCCCTTCAGTCCAAGTAAGTAGGTATTAATAATCGTGTATAAACTTGGAGAAAATTTTTATTGTGGCTAAAAACCTCTGTGAGCTTACCAACGAGACTAAATATTTCTCGTTTATTAAGAAGTTATGCAGAAAAAAGTCTTGAAAAGTAAGGATTTAAACCTTTACCGTTCCAATGGACGCATGTAACATAGCAGTGAGAGGCCTCGTGAAGCACATACAGGGTAGTAGATTCGGCTAGGTGTCAACGGCCAACGAGCTAATTTTTCATTCCATACGCCAAATATACATTTTGTTATCTACAGGGTGTTCAAGAAAGTAAGATGCGCTGCGCAACCCTAATGAATCGATCAGCGCCAAACTCATTATCCTTTATCCCACTACACTTCCGCTATTTCATTGGTAGCTTTGTAATCTAGTGCGTACGATCGAACTAGATCATTTCTCCACCATCTCTTGTTCATCCTTGTATTAGGCAAATACTCCTTTTTCATAAGTTGTCTATGGCCTGGTCAGCTTCAACCACCACTGTACAAGTGAACGTTTATGTTATTCGGATTTGATCGCCAAGAAGTTATTCGAGGAAATATTTTAAAAATGGATATTTCAAACATCAACGATGTGGAACGGTTGGAAAAGACGACTTCCTGGTTGACAAGTGTCTACAGCATGGATAACACAGCTTAGCATAATGTCCCCGGTTAGTTCATTGCTTTAAGATACTTCTGAGATTAATAACCGCCAAGGTAATTCAAATAAGGAAAAATATGAGTTCAATTCTTATTATATCAAAATTCCTCTATGGAGCTTTCACAGTGTCAGGTCAGCTTTGTAGTTCAGAGTCGTCAGTGTCAAAAGGCCAAGACCGTCAAACCTTGACGGTTATCAAAAGCTTCGGTTCACTTTTTATTTGTTTTATTTTTTTGTTTATTCCTTTTCCCAATTTACGAAAGGCTATACTTGCGTAAAAAGTCTAATTTGATTGATAAGAGTCGGAAGTAAGGACGTTAGGTATACAGTAACAGCAGGGCTTTTGTGCGAAAATGAGCCAGAGTTTTACGTCGTGCTTATAATCAGCTTCATAAATGAGGAGGAATACAAACACACCGTAGTAGATGTAGAAAAAATCTGCAAAACGTCCGGGAACGAACTCCGCAAAAGCTGTTCCGCTAAATTATTGGACCAGCTGTGTAATATGTCCAGTGTAGTTAATAAAATGTAAAATTGTTATATAATCGGAATAGATATTAGCTAATGATCTGATACTGATCGTTAATAGTACAAATCTTTGAATAGTACATAAGCATGGAAGAGTAATGAAACGACTGAAATTTAACAAGCAGAAAAGTGCGAAATGGAAAGAAGTATGGAGAGGCGGTTACATAAAATAACAATAAAACATCGTTGAGTGACCGTATATTCTGGAGGAAACGTCTTCCCCCAAAAAACGACATTTTTCCGATTCATCGGTCGGAGCGCTCAGTTTAGGTCCGTATAGTACAGGATTAGTATAGGATTAATGAAGTCGTCTCAGTTCAAATTCGACGACTCAGATAGAATGGAAAAACTCGATTAGGTTGGAAATGGTGTACTCAGTGTTGAAAATGAATTTACTGCGCGACAACGAGGCTAAGGGAAGCGGTGCAAAACAGCATAGTTCTTGTGCTTACGAAAGAAGCGGTTTTCTGTGAAAAAGATGTAGGCGGACAAGAGTATTATAAAGAGAGAAGAAGAGGCAAATAGATAGAGAGAATGAGAGGGAGGAAGAGAGAAAATAAGTAAGGAAGATGGAGCCAGGGAATGGACCTATAGATGGCCTGTCCTCACATATCTTGTGGCTCCTATACTCATATTGTTGTCTTACAACTTTTGGCCGTACAGGGTTGTGCGGGTTTGTGCTGGATAGGCAACGACTTGAGCTTGCCTGCCACCTCGTCTCATTATTTTCTTGTTGGATGCTAGCCGAACGTTATTTCTGTAAAATTCTGAGGTAGCCGTGCTGAGCTTTCTAAGCACACCACTACAGGCGATCACCAACCAGCCCTCTGGGTAAAAGGAGATTTGGTGGCCTACTAGTAGTTTTTTCAAAGACTGCAGTAATTCATGCCACCAATCAGCCCAACAATAGAGAACAACGTTAAAGGCCGAATCCCCTTTGTTTTCGGAATGAGTTAAAAATTCATGACCGTTTTAAATACTATCTAGCGTCGTTTTATTGCCGCCGAAATGGCCGTTCAATACTAGCAAGGAGGTGTACTAGCTATTAAACGGTATGAACGAAGAAAGAATATAGATTACAAAACAGTAGGGAGAAGGCAAGAAAAACGGAAGTCGATGACTGGCAAATGTTTACAAAAAAGTATACGGTATGAATGTGGTGTGGCTTGTGATTGATTACATCTCTCATTCGAGTTGCTTGGCGAAGAACTTCGACCATTTGATTAAATGCAAGGGGGAGACACGATACAACTGGGGCAGTTTTTTCAAATATCGCGGCGATACTACAATGAACAAACTCCACTTGTCAGCGAATCGGTTATTCATTCGCCGATGAATCGCTGCTAATCACACATTCATTAACGAGTTTTCGTGTCGTAAACGATTCTTAATGCTATAGTACACGAGGTACGGTAGGTGGTAGGCAAGATTGATCAACACAAGCTCACCGTAACTTGGAAATGCTCTCGCTCACCAAACAGAAAATCAGTAATTACGCTGTGAAACACTTTATGACTATGTGAAGCACCAGATGATGTTCATGATAATTTTAAGAGCTTGGCATACAGTGCTGAATCGAAAGAACGAGTGCATTATATTTGTACTGGTGTGAGTAATTGAAGAAAGGTGGTTTACATACCTTGAATCGTTTCCTCCTTCGCAAGCAACTGCCGTTCTCGAACATGCCGAGTGCGTTCGGATGGACAGCCCAGTATGAACCCTAAAAGTGTAGCTTCACTGGTCTGATTTCTACTAAACAATTGTTTTCACTTCAAGAAAGAGTTGAGATATTAATATACGAGCTCTATGAATAACACTCATGTTCGACACCGTGGTTTTATCCGTCAATTAAGTGACTAGGTTGAAGTGATGCAATAAAATGACCTTGTATCCCATAAAAACATTTTAAAAATAATTTTTATATCCGACTTTCTATTAACCCCGGCATTGATAAAATAATTCTCGATATTCTTGTTGAGCGATACGGTTGGCTATGAAGAAGACGATACTGCCGAAACGTCAATTCATCGGAATAAAGAATAAAGTAACACCTCGTGTTTGCTCAACAAGAATTTCGAGAACTATTTTTAAAGTAGGTAAACAGTTAAAACCTTCAAGTCAACTTGTTAGTGTTCGTCGAAACTTTTTGAGATAATGAAACGTGAAATATGAAGAAAGAGGCTCCTGCTTTTTCAGTAAAGCTGAGATGGCCTTCTCAGGAAAAGGGTAATCTTGAAGAAATATCAAGTCGTAAGAGACAATGGGTAGCAGTAGAGGACTAATAAGAACTTTCATAGTTTTTCCATCACTATCAACTACCAAACACTAGACCAACAATGAGACACCAAGTGAGCACAATCGCTTAATGCTTCCGATAAAGTTAAAATTCTCACCTTTCCAGGACGATCAGGTCGGCGGGGAATTTTAATAAAACAGTCGTTAAATGAAAGATTATGACGCAATGAGTTCTGCCACCTGAAAAAGCTCTAACTAGGATTGAGCCTAAAAAACGTTTTTAACATTAAAAGTTAAATGTGCGGAACCACCAACCTTTGCGTGTTTTTTCTGTAGAAGGGAAACTTGTCCATAATGAATTTGTAAATGTCTGTTAACGGAAGCATTTTTTCCTCAGAGTTCTGGATCGCCATATAAGTTAACCAAATGTAAGAATAGGGTGGTTTCTGAAGCGCTATGGCCTTTATAGAAGCTATTTTAAGGAACAAGGACAACAATAATTATACAATTTGATAAACGAGAATTCCAATTTGTGCACACTTTTTGTTTCCCAAAGATTTACAAGAATTGCTAAACAGTAAGAGAATAAACAAGATATCACCTGTTCGTCGTAGGAATCTTTTCCCGGTCGAGGCATTTCAAATAATGGGTATGAATCAAAGACTCCGGCAATATTTGAGTGGAGACACTATTTAGTGTGACTCGTTGAACTCGAACGAATTCGCATGGGCGGGGTAACTCGCTTCAGCCAATCACGCAGCTGGTTTACGGTATAGGTGGGAGGAGCGCCGGTGGTAAAGTGCGGTTTCTGCGAGCCGCGGGGGTTCTTGCGCGAAAACTCTTTTATCTTACTACAAACAATTTTTCATGAACGTCCTTCACCTTCTACCTTTTTCAATGGATGCAGAACAATTGATGGCTCCTTTTTTTCAATGCATTTAAATACGTTACAGGTGTGAGCAATAGTGTTAAAATGATCGTTTGTTCCTACTTTTCAAATGATTCTGAATCAGTTCAGCAAAAACACCTAGAGTACCCAAAGATGTTGTGCAAGTGATTCGAAGAAAAACCGGTACGGTGGCCAAAACCACAACGCAATCATTCAAACGACCCCTCACAGTCGTAGTAAACGACTTCTACCAACCTCCTTCGTCTAAATTACCCCACAACCAGCAGAGATGATCATACAGAGAATATAATATGGAGTTTTAAGATTAGATGGGACATATGCTTCTAAAAAAACTTCTCCTTGGCGAGGACCTTTAGTTTAGTGCGAATTCTGTTAGATTTCACTAATTGCTAATTAAAGAGCAAATTCCCATAGGTTGGAAACCGTTAGTTCTTTACATCTCATTTTGAAACGGTTTTACAGACGCTATCGTACAAGACACACAATGTCGCGGTGAACATGAAAAGACGACTACGGCTTTTTGATGAGGGAGATTTTACGCTAGACGGATGGTCGGCTACTGTGAAAACTTCGCACAATTCTTCTCGGTTGAGTGATTTTATTTCTGCTGACAGGCCACACACGTAAGCGGACAGACAGTGTGGCGGCTAGGCTTTGCGCACAACGCGAATCGTGCAATGACTCGTATGTAACTGAAAGCACATCCAGAAAATGGCTTGACAGCTGCACACCTTCAACTTGGTAGACAACTGCGAGCGAGACATGTTGAGTCCTCATGACCATCGTCAACGAGAACTTTCCTCTCCAAAGAAAACAACATCACAACTTGCTGGAAATGCTACATGGAAATTCTTTTCAAAATACTGGAAATGACAACAAGTTTCTTGCTCCTTGATAACTAGGTGTGAATTTTTACATCTCCATAAAGATCATCGTAACTACATCTTCATTTTCAATGGCGAGCACAGAAAGAGAGAAAAACAGAGAGGCACAGAGAAGGAATTCTCCGCAGCGAATTCTCGAATTTTACAGACTAGGATCACCATGCCATTCTATTGATAGAATTCGGACCTTTTCAACAAAAGTAGTTGCTTATAGCATCTCGTTACCGTACACGGAGAATGCACAAATATTAGGTCAAGTGCGATAAACATGTTAGTTAACCAAGTCATAAAGCCTCACGGTTGATTGCTAGGCTCAAGAGCGAGGGCACAATACTCAATTAGAGGGACGACTAGCACGGAGCTGGAGAAGAAAATTGAAAATGTTAGTGCGCAGACGCGGAAACCTGTCAGCACTGCTATCATTGCCTATAATTCCATGAAACCGCTTTATTTCAATTACAACAATGTTACAATAATTCAACTATGTCCGTCTAATTACTGCCATCATACTCTTCTTCCTGCCAGTTCCTTGATTAAGCGGAGCCAGATTCTCCCTAGAAACTTATAGATAAAACTGTTTACCGAGAGTAGGAAATTTTACTCACTTTGTAAGATCGCTGAGAGTTCTTCGAGGATTTGGAAACCCAACATCAAGCGCGTTATAGATAACATTAACACCAACAGCTGGGACTTCGATCACAGAAGCACTGGAGACCTTTCCTGAAACGAATAAAAGCCTGAATAGATATAAAGCTCACTGAGGAGCCTGTCTAATTTGCTGGGATGTACCTTCGGGCCAATCGACTAGAACAGTGTTCGTGCCGCGATAAAATGATACACCGTGTTCGCGTGGGCGATTGAAGGTACGATAATTGCCTGACGATGCAGCGAACTTTACTACATAATGTCGATAAAACATCCTGCATTACTACACTTCTAACTTATTCGAGACCTCGAGACCTTCTATGTACAACTTTCTACGATATAAGGGCTATAAGGCATAAACACCTAAAGCATCGTATCCGTAGAATTGGCCTCTAACAAGTGGCCAAGGAGCCATTTCGGTGAAATCAGAGGGTGTGTAGTCGGGTAGCGGCTTCCAAACTGCCCGGCACTTTTGTGCCCATCTAAAAAAATTTCCAAGTGTAAAACAGAAAAAGCAACAGGGATGGAGCCCTGAGATCAACACAACATTGAAGGTCTTTGACACTATAAAATGAATATAGTGAAGCACTTTGATTACAACATTCTCCATCTTTGAATGTTAAATTAGCACAGCAAGTAGAACTTGTGATATTAATTTCCATTCACTAATCATGTTGAGAAGTTTACTTTCAAAAAATGAAGAAAATATGGAAAAAGCACGAACCCCAGAGGACAGGGCGGCCAAAGCCTCTATAATTTAAACGACTTAAATTTCCACAAATATCAAGAAAATCAGAAAGATGGTGCTATTGAGAACAAGATGAACAATTCCTAGGAAGTAAGTAAATGATGTCGCAATTTCCTAAGAATCATTTTCACTTAGCTTGATGAATCCTAACTATGGCTTTTCTGGATGGCATTTACTGCACTGCTCGCCAGCCACACTGTCGGAGAGCGTAATTGCATGAGCGATCATATGTTGCTCTAAGATGGGCACTGGCTTGGGTAATTAAACTAGGACGATGTCAACCGTTTTATGACATATCACTCGTATTGTCGAGCGCGCGAAATTGCCGTAGAACAGATGGACGACGACAGAAAAGAAAACTCGCGCACATGAATGATCGCGACCGGAAAAGTGTGCAGGGGCAGCTCAGATAGGTAACGAACTGACTTACACATACATATACACACATACACAAACATACACACACACATACAAACACAAACACATACACACACACCACACACACACTTAGCAACTGAAGCTAATACTACAATTGCGATTTGTTATCGGGGCTCAATAACTGTATACCCGACGTATGAGCAGTTGAATTATAGTATGACAGACCCAGGGTATTTCTTCAACAAATTATTACACGACACCTCGCTTTCTCAATCTTTAAGGAGTCAAAAATCCATGATAGACTCCAAAAGGAAGCCAGGAATACGAAAAACGATATTAAGACAGGCCGACTAAGCGATCCATTACGAATGGCCTCGACTTGACGGGAACAGTGCATGAGTTGACTAAGTGGTTCTTTTTTATTTCCCGTAAGCGCCTTAATGAAAAGATGACACTGTGGCATTCATACACTGACAATACTAATTGCAAAAAAAGTGGAATTAAACACTCAGTTGTTAGTACCACTATTATTCTTTCAATTAATAAACTTGAAAACTTTCCTAATATCTCTGGGAATCCATGCATATTTCTTCCGAGAGACGAGCCTTGAATACTCTTCAAGTTAAGTTGAATAAACTGCATCACACAGAGTTTATCTTCTCGACAAAAAGGTACTTGCTTTTACCAAATATTCGTTAAAAAATATTGGTTTTTAGATTTAATGGGATATTAGGATGTGAATTAACATAGAGAAAAAACCAGAAACCTTTGACAATTAGGACCTGCCGGAGCTCGAATCCCAGGGTAACATTCGTAGTTCATCACCCATTGCAAATGTAGGCATTCGCATGCATTTACACAACTGTAGTAAAAAAAAAAAAAGATTTTGCCGTTATGGAAAACATGACAAAAACTGACACAGGATCCGTTTCCTTACAGTGTGAATAACATCTCGTTAGCGCTTTTTGAGCACCAACTGGAAGTCCGGAATGCTTCCAGAATGAAATCTGTCGTCGAATCTAGGTCGAGTACAGAAATAATTTGGGTAGACAAATACAATAATAAGAGCAATGCAAAAAGCGTCCAGTTTCAATTTGACACTTAAGGTTTAAACTAGACCTATGCAAACGCAGTTAGTCCGATTACGGACACTAGGTACCATCAAACACTGGCTTTCACCACAGTTATGTTCTGTTCTGAAGCTCAGCTTCTCGAGCTTTTCAGAACATTTCACTCAAGCAAACAATCAGGTTTAAATTAAGTTGGAGGATATGAAATTCTGGATTTTGGTTTAAATTGCGTGAGCACCTAAAACCCATGAGATCGAACGAAACTAGAATGACGTCTAGTAATATTCACTACCATAACCTGAAGAAATCGATCACATACATGATTTATGGAAGGATAAACTCGATCCGAACAGTAGGTTCTGTATCGCTCGCAGATAATTCGAACCTCCTCGTTGTATGTTGCAATATTAGATGTACGACAGAAGTATCTGCAAAGTAGGAAATGAAAACCGATCAACCACTTTCCACGTATACGGTGGACACTAAATTCAACTTTTCAGCAACCAATCTTTAACACCTATAATGATTCAGGAATCGTGAACACTGCTCCTTCAATGTCGTCACAGGTTCGGTGTCTTTTTCAAGATCAGACAATGGGACGTCGAATGGTTCTAGTTGAGCATCGACACCTGGAATATATCCATTGCGTTTCTGTCGAACTAAGAGAATATGATAGTTCCATCGGGTATAACTCAGCTTAATTTCCAAAGAATTTCGAGAAGAAAATCTTTCGCCCAAATAAAATACCATTCACTTAGATGAGATACAAGCTTCTATTCCACATAATTCCTTGCCATGACTAATATTTGGTTGGAATAAGTGAGGAACAAGTCGTTGCATCATTTATTTGGTGGGACTAGTAATAACCATCACGACTCATTAGCAAAAAAAACATACCCGGAAACTCTTGAGTCATAGCACTGGGCATTAAGAAGGACATAAATAGTAACGAACATTCGATTGACATTGTAAATTCAAAGCAACAATCTGAAACTAAAAGAATAAAAGAAAAACAAATGGAATAGCTAATATAGATGACACCGATACTAAGGAAAAAAAGGGTTCGAGGTAGAAAGAAAAAACAGGAAAAGAAAATGTTACGCAGAAAGTGAAATGGACGCGCACATTCATCCGACAAAGAATGGACAGACAATGAGCGAACACGCGTTGATATTATATGCTGCAATACCTGACTAGGAGAGACAACGGAAGTTTAGAGATATAAAGAAGCAGCAAACACAATATCTCTCTTGATTCGATGGCGAGCTTCTTAAAATTTCTCTTCGAGTTCCGGATTCTGCATCGCCTTCGCCACATTTACCATCTCTCTAAGAACCTCTTCTAGTCGACGAAGACATCGAATGATCGAGCCTAAAGAGAAGAACAACCAAGCTATTTGAATCATATGTGCCTTAAATAAATAATAGTATTTACTAAACTGTTTTCAACTCCTAACAATAATAGGTTAATGACACTTCATCGGTTTGCCATTAAGAGACGCCTGTTTGATGGACCGACTAATATGTCTTAGAACAGCGGTTCAATTCATCATGGATAACAACTGAATGTAGTCCGGTCGCAGCGGGATAGCTGGCCACGAGCGGCACATTATAGAGAGGTTAACTGATAGATCCGCGCTCACGACACAGCGCAGCCTTGAGTCAGCCGCGACTAGTTATTATTGAGGATGGTCTACTGGTACTAGCTGTTCAACAACCCCCATGATTTAACATCGAGACCAAAGGTGTTTACCTTCAAATATATCAGAATTCTTTATGATCTCTTCAAATGAGACGCCATTGACCCATTCGTAGACGACGTCTATCATTCCTGGTTTGAAGGATTCAACATATTTGTCTTCAATGATATCAAGTTTACACTCAACAGACAACTTAGCAATCCGTCGAGCGTACTCCTAAAAACACAGTTTTTACAAAAGTTGTTTCCTTGCTCGATCTCTTAGTACAAAACTGTTAAAAACAGTTAAAGGATAAGGGATAAAGCTCTCGGTATTGATCAATCACTGAGGGATGCACCATACATTCGACTTCATTAAGTATCGTTGGAGGTGATTGAATGCATATCTGGGCTTTACAATGACTCGCGGTGGCCTACCGATGTAACGAGCCAGTGCTGCTATCTTTCCAGACAAGTCTGGTACCAATTTGCCAACCCCGGAGGGATGGAAAGCTTGATGAACCATGGGCGCGAAGATCGATTCCACGTGTGTGTCACAGTGCCGCCTCCAACCACTGCGCCACACACGCCATCCTTGACAACAGTTAGGAATTCAAATGATACAAATGAGAGAATGCGACCTGTAGTGTTGAGCAAATTACACCGAAAACATAGCCATTAATCTAACTTTTCAGATAATTTGGCACCCTGTAGAGTTCCGTACGGTAGCTGAACATGGATATATGTACGGTATCGCGAGTCAGTGAAAAAACAAAACCGTCCGTGCAGAAATGAAGTAGTTCGTAACCAGAACATTTTCGTTTAAGACGTGACTGGCGTGGGACAACACCAGATGAAAACTTAAAAAGAACTCCGCCAGTAGTACGGTAGCGCCATTCGAAGAAGACCACATAAATCTTGGTGGTGAAAAATACACTCACATGAAGTTTTCGAAGACAATCGAACAGCTCCTCAGCTAATTTAGGAGTTTTTGCGTTTTCCTAAACGACTTGTGCATTCATACGAACACCCCTATAGTAAAACGTTGAAGAAATTGTTCACAAAGTAAAAAAAAGAGAAAAAGAGGCCTAATGAAGAACTACACCCATATTCTAAATGGTGAAAAAATTTACCACAAACCTGAAACACAAAACAAGATAGAAGGGCGGCGATTTGAGCAGATGTAAGGTCTGTGAATACTCCTCCGTAAAACATTTCAGTGAACAACAGCTCATCGGTAGCAGAGAGTTCACAGGCACAACGCCCCTCAAAGTTTTAAGATAAGGATATATACAGGAATTCTAAATATTTCACATCTTTCGCAAACTTATGGAGTATAAGAGAACAATTTCCTAAAATTTGCTGACACAAACAAAGATTTCTCCTCAATGACTTGTTTCCTTATCGTGATTGCACAAGTGTCCGATGTAAGTGTAGAACTTCACTGTATAGTAGATGAAGGTTAATTGCTCTTCGTATTCTCTTAGGAAATTGATGCTTAGATAATTGGTTACCGTCTTTACGATTGCTGCGCGCTTCAGCTCATTCTTCACTCTTTCTTTTCGCGCAGTTGTCACCAGTGGTGGTGTTCTGCTGCGTAAGTGATTCGTAGTTTCTTCGAGAGGTCCGAATCCAGCTTGTGATGCACACCTTATGTATAACTTCTCTTTCATGGTATTCTCCATGTTTGCTGAACATCCAAAGTACAAGTACAAAGTGGTCTCTGCAATTGATTCAGGTTGATTTTTTCGCATTCACCATGGGTTCTTTGTGAATCGGGTGGGTCTTCGTCCTATTTATGCGCGATCCAAACTTTTTTAATCTTCCACTTCGTAGAGCTCACTGAGCATCGTCTTTGCTTCAGTGGCACTACTCGTGAAGATGACAATATCATCAGTAAAACGAAGATTTTGCAAGAATTTTCCATCAATGCGTACGTCCTCCTCATCGCAAGCTAGTGACATTTTCCAGTGCATGTAGGCCGTAAGCAGTTTTGGCGATAACGGTATCGCGTTATGGAACCCATTTTCCTACAAAAACTGTAAAGCGTCGATAAAAGAACTGCACTTCCATTGTCTACAAACGATTGGTAAACTCCTTGGCCGACGAGAGCTGATAGAACAGGATTGGTTCATATGCTGTCAAACGCTCTTGCATAGTGAACAAAACTTTCATGATCGTAAAACTTTTCCGCAATCAAGTGCATAACATGGAGAGGCGTGGTGATAGTCTTATCAACATGTATTCTTTCTTGATAAGCTTGCACGAGGTTGATAAATATATTTATTTTCGGCTAACGTTTCGACGTCTTCGTCTTCCTCAGAGCCGGTGATCCTAGTCGATGGTCCATGCTTGTTGTTCGTCTCGACGTTGCGTCTTCGCCTTCGTGTCGAGCCAGATCTTCCTCAGTGAGCCATCTTCTCGAATGAGGCATCCTCACTCAGTGATGCCCTTTTATACACGATGCTGATGGTGGATATATAATGACAATGCCCGGTGGTAACAACTTGTATTTCTTCCGGACATACATCATTGCGCACATCGTGCAGAGGTCGGTGTATTATCAGCTAGTACAAAGCGTAGTAATAATATTTCGAAACCGACTTTCTCTAAACCTCGGTGTGACTAATCAATATGTATATTAAAGGACAGGATGGTATTCCGGAGCGACAACCATGAAAAAACAAAGTCAAATGGTGCAGTTACTTGAAGTTATTGCTCTATCGTTCGGTCCACTCACACTCCGCGTCATTCCAGCTTCTAAGTACCCGTTATTACACAATATTTTACTGTGTGTATGTTCCCATGTTCCTAGACCACAACTAACTCTTGTGCATGATGAGAAAAAAGTCCATTGTCTAAACACGGTGTTCCTAACGGCTTTGTACGATAACTGAAGTGTACTTCTGTGTTTCTTTCATGTTTTTTTATATCCACGAATCCAATCCCAGCATCCAGAAACGGAATTTCGCAAGTATAGCAGCGCCTCGAGAACACCTTTCTCTGGTATGGCCTCAGTTTTAACAAAAGCATAGGCAATAACAAGGTCCCTTCTTACGCTTGTTAGACGATAAGAAGGTCCATTCTTACGTTTTTTTTAAGTCCCAATCCCTAAAGTACTGAATTATTCAAAGAATAATGATCGATTTGCAATTCTATCTTTTGTATACGCTTTAGGAATGTTTCTTTTTCATATGCTGTATTATTATATAATAATAAACGTCTGTTTTATTCATCTTCACTGTGTATTTGAATTATCGTACAAATCATTCTTTTGGCAAAATTTGAAGGTTGGAATTCAAAACGTCAAAATAGCAAATCCGACGAATCTAATTCCACAAATTCAAACTCCATCGTCTTGAATGACCGTAGACAGCTAAAAACATTAATAAGATATAGGTGCGACCAACGCAGTGTTAGCGAATGCACAAAGCGACGTTCGTTTACAAATTTCCTCATGGCGAATTTGACGTTGAAGATGAGGGAAGTCGCAGACATTCCTCCACGACAATGAATTAAGGCTTTGATAGAAGCGTGAAGATTCATAAGTGTTCTCAAGTTTGCAAAAGAACTCGTTATATGCATCTTATCTGTTTCAGAGAGACTAAAGAAAATTGGACAAAAGAAATCAGGAAATATAAGCCGCACGAATGACACTAAAAAAGATCGCCGTGTCCGGGCATTGTCGGAGCTTCCTCTTCGCATCCAGAACAACGTTTCTCGAACACCCCACGAAAAGTAGATCCAATACAAGAACTGGAGACGATCGCCTCAGTGTTTGAACCACAATAAAGCTCCGCAGCACTTCCGAAAGCCGAACTTGGACCGAAAGAGGATGATGCTGACCATTTAGTGGTCGGTCTACTGCTGTTTTGATTCATGTTGGATACTTAGACGGCCCGTCCTCACTAGTTGTGCTAGCCTCAGCATGATCTCCATTTCTAGGAGCTTTGCTGGTTTAGCTATTGTTTTTCTGGAGTCCCAAGGTCAACTTGGTCAAAGTCTGCCCCAGTTCGCACCAGAGGCAGTCGCCGCTCCTGTAGATCAAAGAGTATTTGTCATTATGCGACTCATTTGATACCAGGACAGTGGTCGATCCTAGTATCCGTTTACTGTTATCTAGGCTTCCTGATGGAAACGTCGGACTTTACCTCAGTTTAGAAGACCCTGCCGGTGGGATGAATCCCCCCGCTGTACATCGCAGTCCGGCATCCAGGAACACTTCCTAGACACAATGAAGCGGTAAAGCGTTGGGAGTTTTTGATCCATAAGAGCTTTATAAATCCGTTTTAAATGATTACTGCTACGGATTGCGTCTTGAAAATCGATGAAATACACCTTTTGTTTCAATGTATGTGACCAATAAAAAGAAACATTCTTCCCCACGATAAAATCCATCATAATTTTCGCAACTATCGTCCCCGGACTGCCACTTCTTCAAGCACCTTGACAACGTCATGTCCAAGAAATGCCTCAGTAAAAAACACAGGCTGAGACTGCACTGAACGGCTTACTCGCTTGCAGAGCTATAGAGTTACATGTAATCGAGACTTATAAACTTGTTCCCCGTTTACAAAAATGTGTTGATTTTAATGCTTCTTATCCTGATTAAAAAAGTTCATTCTGAGCCGAGACGCGTTATTTTTGAGACGCATGTTGAAATCGTGTAATAATTTCTGAACAATCTATTACTTTAGTCAGAAAACCAGCACGGTCGTCATTACTAAGAACATCGAATTCTGATAAAGGATACATGAATACTGATAAGTGACTGTTTCACATACAAGACGGCGGAGCAATCTTTTTCTATGACCAAGTTCCTCTAGCTGCAGTACTGATTGTGCTTTTCGTAACTCCTCACAGAGAGTCTTATATTGTTGTTTTGCTTGATCCTGAGAGTAAAATCATGTGATAAGCCATCTCTGTAGCGAACATATAACCATGGAAATCTTCTACATTAACACCTAATATTTGACCTTACATAGTCGCAAGGATTGCGGAACGAATTTGCAAGAAACCTTAGAAGGCCACTGCGTCTTGATATCGTTAAAATTCTTCATTTTCCGCAACGGAAGCTCTTTACTACGTTCTTCCAATTCAGCGACTTTTTCAACAGCATGAATGAGTGACGCCTCGGAGATATGCATGTCTTTGATGGGATCCAGAAGAGGGATATTATTGTGAAATCGCGATTTCAAACTCTAAACTCTAAACAGTGTAGAATTACGTTAGTACAATATCGAATTAAAGGAAACAAGCATGATACAGAAGAATTAGTAACGAAAAAAACTTTCGAATCACCTTAACCATCTTCTGGACAACACTTTCGGAGAGATCTGAATCCAATTTTGGTGGCAGCTTTAAACGAAGGAAACTGATTTCATCGACACAATCCAAAGTTAGAGATACGAGATCAAATGACGTCTAAGTAGATTTCAAAATCCAAAAAAGAAGGAAATGTGTGGTGGGTTTTGCAAAGATAACGCACTGGTGCTCCTTCAGTTGCTGGTTGAATTTGAGTTAAGCTAACGACGTCATTAATGCTGTCGCTTTTGTATTCCATCAACACCTGAGAAAAGTGATTAGAGCATCGATTTATAAAACAAGAAAGAAATAATTACTTCGAGGATGTACACCATCTGCGTGATGTCGTCTATATCAATTTTCTTATAGAAGCTCACAAAAACTGCCCAACCAAAATCTCGGCTACCAACAACTATCTGTAAAAGTAGAACAGATTCACAAACTATGAACAGCATTCTTCATGTGTTATCTAGACATATAAAGAGATAAAACCATACATGGAGCATTCTACCAACATGCAGGAAAGGCACTTGGCATGTGCATTGTTTTCTTGATTTTTTTTCCGGAGGTTCACAATCTGCAGGTATAAATCGAACAGTAAAAAAGACTAGTAAAGAAAAATAAGTTAAAATGGTACATGTAAACCCAAAACTATAAGAGCCCGAGCAAGACGAGTAAAAAACACTATCTGCTTCTCCATATCGAATAACGCTGTTACATCGCGTTCATGCTCTACACACATGTTGTCCGCTTCGTACAATTTTTCATCCACTTTTAGACAGCAGTTATAAATCTTTGCAACTCATTCATTTTAATGTTAACTTTTTATTTGCTGCCTAGTATTATTTTTCACAGCAGGTATGATGTAAAATGCAACCACTATAGTGTTGAGATATTTGCAAAACTTGTACCTCAGGCCAGATCGAATCGCGATTACCCAGCCTAGTCTTAACTAGACTTATCATCGAGTTCCTCTCCCAAATTATTCCCGTTGACGGATAATTGCTGATGGCTGTACTAGGTAAAAAACTGGCCAAGAGAAACGCAAGACAAAGGCCTCAATGGTGCCGTGCGTATCACGTGAGCCCCTGGAAAGAGTTGCCGCGGAAAGATCTGGTCTGGGGTCCAGGTTTTGCAAATATCTCAGCATCATAATGGTTGAATTTTATTCATCTCATTTTTAAAACTAAAGCCAGAAAACTTTAGTAATAAATGACGCAGCAGTACATGCCATATACAGTGAATGATAATTGAAATTGAGTTCACGATGGATGAAAAACTGGAATCAAGGTTTAACACATCACTTTGTTCTTAACGTAGGTAAGAACTCATTACAGTTAATACGTTTACATTAAAACATCAGGCACCTCCTCTTAATTAGCAAAGAGCGAATACTTAAAATTGTATCTTCATATGTATAATGCTTCAAGCAGGGTTAACTACTATTAATGTAAGCTAACTATTGCTAACCTTAACTAAGTGGTCAGAATTTGGATGAAGAAATCTGGTAAAGTTGTATAAAATAGAGTGAGGAATTAAGAAACAATCAAAAAAAGCAACACACTTCGTTGTAGTTCTGGAATAGCGTCGAAGTTCTGAAATTGATAGAAAGACCGCTCCAACATAAACTCTGGATTGACTCCTTCCACTCGAAGTAAGTTCAACACCATATTGTAGGTGAGACGAAATTGTGAATTGAGTGGATCCGTCGCTCCCTATAAAAAGCAAGATCTAAGAAATGTTTCAGAAACTGACTTTCGTTTAGCCTCAATAATATTATCAACATGTATTTCAGTAGCAAGATAAAACGAGGTCGATAGAGAAATTTATCTAAGTAACGTTTTGGCGGCGTCACCCTCATCAGAGCCGGATTCAGCCGAGTGGACTGTTCACAGTTATTCCTTCTCCTAATGCGGGTCTCCGTGACTGCAACAAGTCGAATCCAGTGGACCACCGACCGCTCGAATAAAGAACCTCACTGGGCGGTGCTCTTTTATAGAGGACGGTTGTCGTTGATAAAGGATAACGGATAAAACTCTTGGCGTTGATCAATGCCTGAGGTTTGCGCCATACATTCGACTTCATCAAGCATCGTTAGAGGTGAATGTACGCATATCTAACCTATACAGTGACTTACGGTAGCGTATCGATGTATCGAGTAATGCTGCTATCATCCCAGACAAGTCTGGTATTAAATAATTTGCCGACCCCAGATGGATGGAAGGCCTGGTGAGCCTTGTGCGCGGGATCAATTTCATGCGTATTGCAAGACACCTCCGACCACTGCGCTACACGCGCACTTCTCATTGTTGCTGATAGTTAGAAAACAACATTAGCCAAATAAATTTCCTTTTCTTACCTCGTTTTAGCTCATCAATGAGAGAATACATGCTGATTAGTAATACTGAGGGTAAAATAAAGGGAGTTTTTGAAATATCGTTATGCTCTGTGCTAGCTGATAATGACACCGACTATTGTAGAATGGATTGTCCAGAGAAAAAGACGTTGTTATCAACGGATAAACAACATCAAAAACAATCGTCCTGTACCAAACAGCACTGACGAGTGAGGTTCCCATTCGAGTGATGCTCCACCGGATTCAACTCGATGCGATCACGAAGACCCACATCGGAGGAAGGAAGAGCTATGGACAATCCGGCTCTAAGGAAGTCAAAGGTGCGGAAAAGTTAGTCGAATAAATTTCTTTATCGATCACATGTTAGCTTAACAACAAAAGAATATTTAAAAATATTTGTCGTCTGTGCGAAACAGAGTTCACCGTAATGTAAGGGCAAAAAAGTTTGCATACAAAATATAAAAAGTATACAGAACTGCATTGAATGTCTAAAGAACTTCGAGCGATAAGCATAGTGTACTTTAAAGGAAAACACTGGAAAAACTGCCCAATAGGATGTATTACACGGACATCAATCTGAGAGACTAGGAATGCAATAAAAACCTGACCTTTATGATTTGTTTAGCGTCGTCACTAGTCATTTTGTGATCGACCATCATAATTACCAAACCACGATCATCCTTTCCTCGTCAACCAGCTCGACCGGACATTTGGATATATTTACCAAAAGTGATCCACCTATTTAACCAAAATAAAGAAGCTGTTTTACCCAACAATAACCGACATGCATTGGTATTTGTGGACAAGTGCTACAAACTCAAAAACAAACTCTCAAATTTGGATAAAGACAACTACGCTCATAATGATAGCTTTATTGATACTGAAACAACACTAGAGCTTGCAGTTTTTACCAACCGGATAGAACTTTTTTTGTCCTAAAAAAAGATAAAGGATAAACCTCTCGGCGCTGACCAATCCCTTAGGGATGCGCAACGCATTCGACTTCACTAAGCATCGTTTGGAGGTGATTAAATGCATATCTGGCCTTTGCAATGACTCGCGGTGGCCTATCGACGTGTCGAACCAGCGCTGCTATCCTACCAGATAAGTCTGCTACCAATTTGCCGACCCCAGAGGAATGGAAGGCTTGGTGGGCTTGGCGGCCGCGGATCGATTCCATGTGTATTTGCAGAGCACCTCCGACCACTCCGCTACACGCGCCCATCTCGTCGCTGTTTTTTGTCCTAAGGTGACAAAATTCTACTTTGGAGCTCGTGAAATGCATATTGTAAAAAAATCTGTTTATTGTGGATTTTGTTTCGAACATCAAAGCGACTGAACAATTGGGATTTCATGAAACAGAACACAGTGATACGCTATAAGGTATTCTTGATGTTTACGCATACCGCGCTCGAGTGAAAAAATTTAAGAATTTAAAATTTCGGCTCTGGGTTTCCCTCTAACTTCAGTTTCAACCGCACTTCAAATTAAACGATGATTTCACAAAACTTATTTGTACCCTTAAAGCGATGGCACAACGCCGATATTAGTCTACTAAACTCTAAACACAATTATTCTAGTATTCGATAAAATATTGGAAGTTTTCGAGAACCAGAATGGAAGTGTATTTTAAACTAAAACCAGAAGTGGAGACTGGTTTCACTAACTAATTAACTAAACTATGTTAATTAGATAAACCTGGGTTCAATGCGGATTTGTGCTCCCCAGATCAATCCCGCTGACGGATGATTGCTGATGGCAGCGTTAGGTAGAAAAATAGCTGAGAGAAACGCAAAGCAAGGGCCTCACTGTTGCAGAGTATAATACGTGAGCTCCCGGAAAGTGTAGTCGTTGTTCGATCTAGCTCGGGTCCAAGTTTTGCGAATATCTCAGCATCATTGCAGAAATGAAGAATTGGAAAAATCTTCAAATACCTGCTATTAACACCGTCGAATTTACGGGCTGACGTGAACAGAACTGTTCTAGCTGGCATGTTCAAACCCATCGAGAACGTCTCAGTGGCAAACAAAGTCTACTTGGAACGTGAGGAAGATGTTCTTTTCAAATAAGAAAAGAAAAAACAACACACTACAACTTTGTCACGGAGAGTTCAGTATAATTTTAAGACCAACCTTCAACAGACCTTCTCCAAGCAATATCTCCACAGGTTCTTTTAGAATTGGCATTTATCCTGAGCGATGAACACCAATGCCACGCAATAATAAAGGAAGTATCTTGGAATTAAAATGACATTAAGCACATCAAGGAAGGGACAAAAATCGGAGAAAAAAAATCCTGAAAGCAGCAAAGCAAAAACCCAGTACCTGTCCTATTTGAGGAATCTTCTTATCGTCATCTTTTAGAAGGCTGACAGCACTACTATAAATTTCGCGAACCAATGTCTTCTCTTCATCTAAATAAAAACATGGATGGTTCTTTTCCGAATATCCAGATGACAGTAATAAAGCAGAGACCTTTAAATTGCTTCAACAGATAAAAGTGGGCTATTCATAGATAGATCTATCCAGAAAATTTGATAATGAAATGAACTGACCATCGTTAAAATCCATATTCTTGAGAGAAAGAGCATACGCCTCACACTCCTTCCTACTAAAAGAGAATATGATGCACGGCAACATTGAACGTTCTTTGATAGTTAAAATTATCTTCACTACGTTAGAATCGGCTAAAAAGTTTTATGAAGAGTCGTATACAGAATCTCACAAGATCAGTTTAACTTTCATTTCTAACGACTCCGCACGAGTAAATGACAGAACCACCTTGCTAGAAGTACGCTCAAATCAAACATAGGAGATATCAAGACGTACTCTTCATTCCACTTTTACGACCTCTCTGAATACCTCCTTCCACTTTGTCACCCAGCGCCTCTGATCCACTAATTGCTTCTGTGAACTTGTCTTCAAGAAATTGACCCTAAAGTGAACAAATATGTATGTAATTGCGTATATATGCGTGAGATTAGATAAAAATATCAATACTAGCCTGGACGTTGACAACTTCATATAGTCCTTCACCTCCCACAGGAAAGATGAGATGCTGAAGTGGAGTAGGCCGGTAATCCGTGTACACGACATGCACTGGCTGCCTATGCAACCAACACACCAATTCTCAAAAAGGAAAAATAGTGCCCAGGTTTAGTTTCTAGATAAGAGAAAACTAAGTTAGTGAAGGTAGTAGTCAATACGACACTCATCTATTTGTCAAACGTTTTCAGATTAGGCCGAAAAGATTTGGTTTAAGGCAGGGCTTGGGTGGTCTAGTGTATAGCATATAGGTCTCGAGAAAGAGTAATCGTTGGTATGAAGGAAACCTGAGGTTCCCAATTTTGTTTATATCTCAGCATCATTGTGGTTCATATAGCATCCTGGCATCAAAAAAATAATAGGCAGTAACCAAATAAAAGTGAACCATTGTGATTTCGACTTCAACTTAACTGGGTTCAATGCCGATTTGTGCTACCCAAACCATTCCCGCTGAGGGATCACTCCTGATGGCAACGTTACGCTAAAAAGAACTTGCTCAGAAAAAGGCAAAGCAAGGTCTTTCGTGGTGCAGCGGATAGCGCGTGAGCCCCTAGGAAAGGTAATGGAGATTTCGAAGCCGAACTGAGGAACCGAGCATAGTTCATTCCTCAACAACATTGCGGTTGAATTTTTAGATTAGATATTTACAAAATGCGAGAGTAAAGAGTTCTGCATACGTGCAAATTGCCGCGCGTTTGGAATGGTAGCCGACAGAAATACATCGTGAACGTTGTCTGGCAGAAGAATGATAGATTCCTCCCAAACAACTCCACGTTCTATAATATGCAACTTTTCCTTGGGACTTTATAAAGGAGTACGAATAACCGAAAATAGCAACAAGTAGAAGCCAACCTTTGTCTCTCATGTAATGGATTTCATCGAAGAGCACCCAACCCACTTCTTTCATCACTTCAGAGCCTTTGTACAGCATAGACCGCAGGATCTCAGTTGTCATGACAATGCAGGATGCTTCAGCATTCAGAGTTACGTCACCTGTTAGTGTTATATTCACGATGGACTATCAGAGTAACGACAAAACTAAAGAACCGAGTGATGTTATTAGATACGTCTATGGTGCATATTTGTTAAAAATCTAAACAAAAAAAACCGATAGGTTGACAATCAGATGCTGCCGAAAATATTACAAAGGGCTATAGTGCACAGAACTCTTAAGTAATTTGAATTGAGAATGGGTAACTCGAAAACAACTGCTAATAATTTCTTCAAGAAGAGAAAACCAAAATATTTTAAATATTTTTTCATAATATAAAGTAAAGGTGGCATGTGCCACAGTGGTCGAAGGCGCCCTGCAATACATATGGGGTCGATTTCCGAGCCCTTGGAGCACCAAGCCTTCCATCTCTCCGGGATCGGGAAATTGGTACGACTCGTCTGGGAGGACAGCGGCACTAGATCGATACATCGGTAGGCCACCGCGAGTTATTGTAAAGTCCAAATATACATTCAACTCTCTCCAACGATGCTTAATTGGTCAACGCCGAGAGCTTTACCCTTTTCTTAGTATTCCATTATCCTTAGAAACTATGCGACTACAAAAATAAGTGCCTAGTTTGAGATGCCGTAGTGAACACTTTCAAATGACACTTAAATGTAAAAACAACTGTAGTTTTACTGGTACATAGGAATTCTGTATTTCAGTGAATGAGATCTACTCGGAAAAAAATGAAGATTCTAAAACGGAAAAACCAACAGTGTTGACTTCGAAAGAACTTAGATTACGAAACCTGCACGATTTCAGCTCACCAAATTAGTCGGTTCGATTCTACAGATAATGGAAGAGACTAAAACGCCGATGGTAAGCTCGAACAGAGAAAGGTAGAGCTTTTCCTTCAACCGCATCTTCATACTCAACTATGAATAAGTAGTACTCAACACGGATAATAATTAGTAGTGACTAGTATCACTCAGTCAACAGCTGATCGCCGTGATGAACATAACAATGAGAAGACGGGAAGATAATGGAAAATATGGAAAAGCAAAGGATGATGGATAAAGCTCCCGGCGCTGCTCTATCCTTAAAGGATGCGCCATGAATTCGACTTCATCTAAGCATCGTTAAACGTTGACCGATGTATCGAGCCAGTTCTGCTATCCTCCTAGACAAGTCCGGTACCATTTTGCCGACCCACGAGGGATGGAGGGTTTGGTGATCCTGTAGCGAGGGGATCGATCTCACGTGTACTGTATTGCAAGGCGCCTCCGACCACTGCACTACACGCGTCCCTATATGGAAAGCTGCATTGTGTAACCTCTTACGTTGGTTGTGTAGTCCTTAGTATGAATTTAAAGAGTAGTTGTTCCATACTCCAACATGTCCCTCCCAAAGGTTTACCGCCTCATCCCGACAAGGAGGTGTTCCTGGATGGTTGGACTGCGGTGTACAGCTGTGGGATTCGCCCCCCGACAGGATCTTCCAAGCTGAGAAAAACTCCGACGTTTCCATGTTTCCATCAAGAAGCCTAGCTAAGAGTAAACCAACCCCAGGATCCACCACCGTCCTGGTACCAAACCAGGCGCATGGTGGCGAATCTCCCTCTGATCCACAAAGGCAGCAACTGCCCGGTTCCAGGGGACCACAATGGTTAAACCAGCAAATCTCCGAAAAAATGGAGATTATGCTGGTGCTCGCACAACCAGTGAGGACGGGCTGTTCAAGTATCAAGTAAGTAAGCTGTCCCATAAACTAATTGTATAGAATTCTTACTGCATATGCAGTATACACAACCACATTCGGGATACAAATCACACATGGGAAAGCAAATTAAGTTGAACAACTAATCTGTCATAAGAACGACGTCTCCAAATTCCTCTTCCAATTCTCGAAACTTCTGGTTTGACAAGGCTTTGACTGGAGATGTATAGATCACACTTTGCTTGCTTCGCAACGATTGGGCTATGGCATATCTATAAAAACTATGAGATTTCAACAAAACTGTAACACATTTCTCCAGTGTACAAGAGAAACATGCTTACAGGGCAACAACAGTCTTTCCAGCAAAAGTATGAGCAGAAACAAGAACGGATTGATTATTCTCAATACAAGTGATTGCCTCTCGTTGAAACGCATCCAACGAGAAGGTATAGCTTTTCGCCGCAACCACATCTCTGGTAACCAACAGCTCAAACGGCATGTCGGGAGGCAGTGCTACATAGACACAGATGAAGTACTGAAAATGCTACGACTATTGGAAACAAGTCAAAGACGTACCTCATGGGCACAACAATTCTCATTGTCTGTTTGAATAGTATGCAACGTAACTCTTCTTTCAAAGGTTTCTCGAATTTCTTCTGGAAGCATTTCATCCTCTTTGAACTGGACAATAAAAATTATTTTGAGTTCTCAGAACTGCAAAATACTTGAAATGTATGATTGTGATTTATATGAGGCGTATGGAGTCACCCGTTTAACAGCCGGTTCTACGGAGTCACCGCAATCACCTTGAAACATAGAATTGAGGAGGGAAGTTGCCTGTCTTCGTGCTTCTTCCTGACGAGCTGCATCCAGCTGCAAACTTTTGGTACGACTGTACTGACAAAGATGTACTACTAACAGTTACAACAGTGCTGCAAATCTTGGAATAATACTGTACAGAAGACATCTTGTCAACTGGATGTGCCACCGGGACAGAAGAAATGCTGTCGCTTCTGACTGATTCAATAGCTCCAAACAGGTCGTTATCGTCCATAATATCTCTGAAAAATGAACGTAAGCACTGTTTACAAAGACATGGACTTGAGAAATTAGTTGAAAAACTTCCTTTAAACAGTGCACCAAAAATGGGAAAGCAAACATAATCTCTACTAACAAGTTCAGTGAACCGAAAGGAAAAAATTCCAAATTTTAGCTCATAAACTGCGCTCCTACGAACTTTAGAACAACTTGCACTACCACAAACCATTTGATACGCAAAGCAGGGAAATGAAAAGTTGGACTACAAGGGCTAGGTGACACCAGCAAAGAAGCCGGTGTGTTGAGAGATGCCCACATCGTTCTTAAAATGAATAAACTATTTAAGCTGTAGAGCTTACATCTGTCTACTTCGCAAATCAATCAGCAATACGGGTTTCTGACTTTTACAACGGTCTTTTAGAACTCATTACTTCTTTACCTCATTACTTCGACTCCTATGTTAATCGTCAATGACATACTGATCAACGTGACTGAAATAAACAATGAAGAAAGAAAACCCAAACAAGTTACCAGTGATTTCACACCAACAGAACAAATACTAACACAGCCATTAACATTCTTTACCAATTAAGGTTAAACTCTTAACGTACTTTAGCAACCACATTAACAGCACTCTGAAACCCAATTCGTAGATAGGATTCTCAAGTGTGTAGTTACGTCCTCCACAAAATGTCACGCATATTTTTGACGTCGTCAGTGCCCCTCTGGACTGGTGGATATCTCTGATGGGGGTGATGTTGAAGCTAAGGTGTATAAACTACAAATTATGTGGTATTTTGAAGTGAGGTTGCGGTTGACCACATAATTTATAACTCCGCTCGGAGAAGGTGGACATTTGCAGTGACAAAAACCGCACTAGGAAAAGTTTTCGAGGATTTTCAAACATCCAGCCTACCCTGTCAACTGTTTGAAAGATCCTAGTCTTATTGGAGTGGTTTATTTCGTCGCGGATTTATCTATTTTTCGTTTAGGCTAGGCATTTTGCGATTATGCTGGTCTCTCGCTGCCCGGAGACGTCCGGAATGACAGCGACTCTGCTGAACTGGTTGTTTTGATAAAGATGACAGAGGCAGAAACAAACGTCTCAACATGAGAAAGTTACCAGGATCCTCAAGAATTCGTTGAAATGGTTTTTGACAACCGGATTCCTCAAATCTACGGAAAGGAGCAAGCACCACAACGGATAAGCTCGATTGTTGAGACTCAGCGTCTTCACAAGTTTAAGTCGTCCGACTTCCTTACTTCCTTTTGTCAAGGTGGTCGTACAACAAAGTGAATCATATTCCTCTATTCCGATTTTTGAATCTTCTGAAGAATAGGCATTTTCGTCCTTCAAATCATCTGGGCTCTTGCGAAAGCAACTAAGCCGAACTTTAAGTCAAATATTTACTTGGATACCTGGACGCCCCGTCTTCACGAATTGTGCGGGCTCCAGCACGTATGCCATTCGTTCCTTTCTCTCGCAATCGTAGTCCATGGAGACGGTCCTGCTCGAGCATGGTAGCGATTACGAGTCTCATACCGTCATCTGTAAAACAACTGCAGCTACGGGTACAGCCGATTAACTTTGTTTACCAACACGTCCGCCCAAAGTGTAGGTAGTCGTCCAAGGGGACGTTTGCATTCTCTTGAAGTCCACTCTACTGTTCTTTTCGTCCATCTGTCGACTGTTTTTCTCATTATGTGACCGGCTCATCCATGTTTCGCTGTCGATGTATATTCTCCTGGATCTTGAAGGTGTGACAGATTTCGAAGGTCAAAGCTTCGCATTCCGGCTACATATTGAGAGTGCCGGTTATATTTCAGAAGACATCGCTCAAGCGCTCTGTGAGTAGTTCGAAGCACTCTTGACGTAGTTGAAGTACCAACCCACTTCTCAGCAGCATAATATAGCGCTGGGAGGACCGCAGAAAAGAAGAAATGGGCGCAGATTTTCGGGTCCTTCAGTTGGTCGGCGACTTAGTAGTGATGGAGATGCGATCCGATCTGCTTGCTTGAGGATCTGAAGCAAATTCGGCACAGCTTTTCAGTCCTTCAACAAGCAGCTCGTAGTCTTCGGTTGGTTCTTATTTAATCTGCTAGTCACGTTTGGACAGGACCTCGTCTAGAATGTTCTCGTAGTATACAGCTAGGCTTTTTCCTCGTCATCGATGAAGAGAGTTCTTTTCTAGCTTGCTTACGGCTGAATGGAATCTTCGCGCGAAGAAGGCGGTGATCGGGGCCAGTACAGATTGGCGGGACTACCGATGTGTCAAGTAGGCACCATCTTCCATTTGTCAGAATGTGGTCGATCTCCGCATGGGTAATGCCGTTGGGAGACTCCCAAGTCCAGCGGCGGCTTTCCTTCTTCTGGAAAACGAGTTTCCATGGAAGAGACGTGCTGCTGACGAGAGTCCTGTGACACCGTTCCCATTCTCATTTCTTTCTTCTAATCCAAAATTTCCGATTCTGTATTCGCTCCCGTTGGCGTTTCCTATTCTGGCGTTGAAGTCTCCAGCAATAAATTTACGATACACTTTATCATTGCGGATGACTTCCTCCAACTGATAGTAGAAAAACATTTAATTCGTGCTCATCAGCTGCGGCGGTCGGTGAGTAGCAGTTGATGATAGTGATTATCTTATGATGCGACAGTTGAAGACGGAGGACTGCTATGCGAGGGAAAAGGATCACTTATGAGTCGACGAGATGGACAACGGACGGGTGGACAACAAAGCCTACGCCACCGACATTTCGTGACGGAACCTTTTCTCCGCGGATCACAAAGGTCCCGTTGTTTAGTTGGCGTATGTCGGTCTTCTTGATTCTCGTTTCTTGTAATGCGATCACATGAAATTTAAGGCGATCTGCGGCTACAAGAAGGGCGTGGAGATCGGCGTCTGTGGAGAGTGTTCTGGCATTATACGTGCATAGTAAGAAACAGTCTCCATTGCGTGTCGTGCGTATGTTCGTCAGATCCGGTTCCAATGACGTCCTGCGTAACCAGAGATTTTCTGTCCTTTCACCGGTGGTCTCACCTCTTGACGTCATAGACGGGAGCACCCAGTGTGCGGTACTGAGGCTGGACTATTGCTGCTCGTGCCCTGGAGTCCCGACGTAACCTTGCGAGGGCGTATCCAGGTCTTCACCACGATGTGGATCAGAGGAGGTGTGTTTTTCTCAAGCTCGGGTAATTGAACCAAATAGGGATAACATTAATACTACACCTGTAACCAAGACTGCCTTTAACTTATTTACTCCCCACCATGCATGTAGAAAATTTCACTGCCCAACTGTAGAGTCCTCACGCAGTGGTACACCCTATTTGTTGTCCCACATTCGATTATTCGTTTAAATGACGACTCTCGAACATAAGGCCTATGAATACCTTCCTTTACCTGCTCGAGCTATTCCATTCTGAAATCCAATCTCCTAACTCCCATGGCGTTGCACTAGTCCTCTCCTCCATTTGGTGGTGTAGTGCCAATGTCGTTAACACTCTCGCTACGAGTGACACCTGTAGACATCACACTGGTCTTCAGAAGTGACCGGTAAAGCGTCTGTAGGTCATTTTCTTTCCGCCGACTTGTTTTGGAGCACAAAAGTTTTTCTGTACTTCTTGTAATCAATAGGCAGCTTATCCAGTGGAAACGTTGTGGTGGGGACGCGTGTGGTGCAGTAGTTGGAGGTGTCCTGAATTGCAGGCGGAATCGATCTCCGCACATCAGGTCCACCAGGCCTTCCATCCCTTTGTGATCGGCTAATTGGTACCGGACTTGTTTGCGAGGATAGTAATCCTCGCTCGATACGTCAGTAGGCCACCGCGAGTCACTGTAAAGGCCAAATATGCATCCGGTCACCTCCGTCGATGTTCACTTAAGTCGTATGGATAGCGCGTCCCTCAGGGTTTCATCAACGCTAAGAGTTTTATTCTTTTCTTACTTTTCAACTTAATAGTTAAAAAATGTTTTTTTGGACTAGTTTATTTCGTAGGCGGAGGTGTTGCTGTTGAAGAGAGTATGCAGCTCAGATAGTGTGGCCAGTGAAGAGGCACAGATAGGCTTCTTCCCGTTCACTGGGATTCGACACTTGGAGAGAGTTTTTCGCTAGGATTGCAAGATAATTCTTCAGACTACTTCTTCAGAGTTACCAGGTGTTCCCAGAGGTCTCCCTTATGCATTCGTCAATATGCTCAACGGAGGTCGTCTTCATAGACAGCTATGAAGTCTTTTTACTACAACCACAACCGATATGCTGAAAATTGTCCTCAAAAACATTTAGTGTACACTCTGCAGTTTGTAATGTATATGTTTATACATGCATCAAATATAAACATAAAAGTGAACGACGAGAGCAAAGGAAACGGAAAAACGAGGGTGACAATGAAAGCAGCAAAAGCCATCTGTTATGAAAGTCGGTGTACGGTATGCACATAATCGTAGGCATAATATGTAATGCATATCCGATATAGCTAGATCCTGGACTCTATTCTTTCCACCATGAATGCTCAGGTCGTCAAGCGAAAGCTCGCTGCTTTTGAATGGTGGTTTCTCTCGCCATCCACTGATTGCGTCTGCAATTGCCGCGGGAAGCTATGGTGACGGTACGAATGTGTGGATATTTAGACGATAGATTGTCGACAATTAAAGAGCTTGTGAGGTCGAAAACATCACAGAATGTTGGAAGAAGCTACGCCTTATTCATGTGAAGGTAAAACGTCGCTGATATAGGAAAAATATTACTACACTTCATCTGACAAACATAGCTGTCAAAATCTGGAAGGGTTTTGCTACATATGTTGATCGTATTTCGATCTTTCTTATAACTAGCCATCCTATACGATACGACCCATCATAACAATTTTAGATTAAAAAAGAAGACAGTAAGAGGTATCACATTTCCTTTGTGAGACCTTTATTTTAAGTCTTTTCAAAATTAAAACTTTCGTAAAAAATTTAAGTTTCTATCGTGATAAAACGAGAAGATCCGTTTCTTATTTGCACAGGTTTCTAGACTCCGATAGTTTTCATTTCAATCTATAGAGTCCATTATGAGTTGCGATATGACAAAGTAGACGATTGACTCAGCTGTTAGAAACGAGCGCAGCCGTCGTTGAATTCAACCTAGCTGGAAAAATCGCTTCAGTTGTACGTCAATGTACATATGAACGCTTCATCGCAAGTGCATTCCGTCGGCGGCGTACGTCCGAATGGCGTTGTTGCCTTCAAATCGACTTCTGTTCAACTCTCCTGTCTCAGACATAAAGTTTACTTTGCCTAGAGCCCCTAAAAACGGGTCAAATCACCAGCTGTTAGTCATTACCTGTAACAACTTCCTGATATGAGCTCGTTACTATACTTAACGAAGAAGACTGTAGCGGACTACAAGGTAAGGTGAAAATACAATTTGTCACTGCCCCGCATTCTTCGCCATTGTCCACTGTCCGTTGTACTACTCCCCTAAGGACATTCAATCCTTTGCAAGCACCCACGTCCAGTTTCTAACCGACCTTAAAATTAATCATTAGTTTGGTAGCCTCTCTGCACATATATGCATATACATATGTATGTGTATATGCATGTATAAATTTATGTAAATATATGTATACATATATAGTAGTTGCTGATCCCTCATCCCGATGCAATAGGTGCGTGGGAACAAACCACGTGTGTATTGCAGGACACGTCTAACCGCTGAAAGCCATTATCCCCTATCGTGTGTATTTTGACATTATGATACCACTTATGAATCGGCTACAGTAATGCGTACATACATGTTCAGTTGTCTATTTACTTATTTGTAGCATACGAGCTCTTAATATGACCTACTATTCCGACAAAACAAGATTTTTCACTAACGTTATGTTTTCATCAGTTTATAAATTTCCACCGAACATAGGTCTTATAAAGAAACATTTCTGCAGGTTAGAAAAGAAATTGTTAGAATCCATTCCGTAGAGAAAACGGCAGATGTTTCACATTGTCGCTGGCTCCATCCAGACACAGCAGTTTCCACGATGTGTGCTCTGCCAACTGGATGCAGACGATGAACAACAGATTCGGCCCCGCTATTGATCGTGTCGAGAATCGTTTTCGACGACTGACGTGGCTGTAGGACCATGGCGGACTACGACGATTCGGACGACGTGAGTTGTTTCCTCTTCCAAACGACGCGTGACGAGTGTGTGAAGGTAGCCGTCTTACCCGTTATGCACTAGCCTGCTAATGCTGATCCTCACGTAGTCTATTCAAGTCTATTCGCGCGCAGACACATTACGATAAAACAGTATAAACTCTTCATTATAGTGATATTATGCAAGTCTTATAGTGGGAAAGCAGCACCTAAGAGTTTTATTACGTACAGAAATCCTGCAGAATTTTGCAAGATAGATGAAGCTGTTTTTGAAGGAAAAATTAGATTTTGGAAATATTTGCTGCAGTTGCCAGAAATTGCTACATTCGAAGTGTGGATTATCTGCATCTATCAATCACTAAGTGATTCGACGAAACACCACTAAGTACTGCACTTACACCTGTCATTCACCGTATAACCTATTCAACCAAGGAACACTTGAAATAGCACAACCTTTTTGTTTTCTTTTCGTTCCTTTTTCGACGAGAGGTTCGCTGAGCTACGGTGGCTGCTGCGCTGTTCTGTAACGATGCTCTTCTATTGAGGATACTCGGGAACCACCAGGCTTTTCTTTGAATCTTAATGCGCGTAAATAAATGGACCCTGCCACAAATGCGTAGGAAACGAAGTTGTAAGGTAATCTGACGCAGTAAGCACAGGAAAACTCATCTCAATCCATTCGCTTGAGTCCCGCATTCACGCAGCTACCTTCATTAATGGTGCGCCATTTAGTCTAGCAATTAGTCGGCTCGAGATCCCTCACAATGCGGTGATGCTTAGCATATCATTGTAAAGAAAATCTAGGAAATTTACATCTATCTGTTATTTATGCTCATTTAAAGTGTTTTAAGCGCATTGCTTCATAATTCACGTCCTACTATGCTCTGTGTAATCAACCTAACGGAACTTTTTAAGACCACTTCGTTTTACCTTTTGGGTAATATTCGTAAAAAAGTAATAGTAGTCTTAACCTTTTTATTTACTACCTGCAACAATTTTTCACAGCACAGTATCATGTGAAATACAATCAAGATGATGCTATTTCCGAAACTCCGGACCGCAGGTGTCTGCGGTGGGGAGTGAACGCGGTATTAGCCATTCTGGGGGCTAACGCGTTCACCACCGCACTATGCGGCTCCTTCGTTTCACCTGTCTCTCAGCTAGTTTTCTATCGATATTCCAACCGCGGACACCTGCGGTCCGTTTTTTAAATATCTCAGCGTCATCTTTGTTGTATTAATAACAGAATTCAATGTTGCTGCAGGAACACAAAACACCAACAGTCACTATTGCGTTTGAATTCAAAGAAGCCGAGGAGACATTCAACTTCTACATCAGAAGGGTAAGTGCCGTAGATAAGTGATGAAATCGGCTGGTGGTCAGTTCAACACAACTCGCCCAGGTCTCGAATGCGCCGTTAACGCCGTCGATAACAACTAAACACTCTCGCATGGTGATGTATGTCGTCAGAGGACTAAATAGGAAGACATGGATTGGAAAAAAACGAGAGATTAGCTGGGAGGTTGGAATCAAACATTTCATTCGTTTCTTTTTTTCTGAAGACGAAAAAAGATTTTGTGATTTCACTTTCGTCTATGGGCAGTACTTACTTGGATACTTGGATGGCCCGGCTTCATTGGTTTTGCGGGCCCCAGCATAACCCCCATTTTTCGGAGTTTTGCTGGTTCAACCATTGTGGGCCAAAGTCTGCCCCAGGTGACCACCAGAAGCAGTCTCTGCTCCTGTGGATGTTAGGGACATTTGTCATCATGCGACTATTTTGATATCAACACGGTGGTGAACGGCGCTGATATTGGTTTACTCTTGACTGGGCTTCCTGATGCGAGCGCCGGTCTCCTTCTTAGCTTGGGAGCCTGTGCAGTGGAGATGAATCTCTTCGCTGTACAGTGCAGCGCGACGCCCAGGAACAACTCCTAGCTAGGATGAGGCGGTAAGTAGTTGCGACGATATGGGCAATAGATAACTGTAAATGTTTAAGTGTTCAAATAAGCTTTGCTATTCTTTTTGTCGTATGCTTGTGTACTAGTAGAGTTCTGAAAAGGATTAATATAATTTATATTAAACAATATTACCATTTATTTCGAAACCGACTTTCCTTGAACCTCGGTATCACTAAGCAAGGCTCATCTTCGAAGAGATGGCTCACTGAAGAAGACCTGACTCGACACGAAGGCGAAGCTGCCACGTCGAGACGAATAACAAGTGAGGACCATCGACTTGGATCATCGGCTCTGAGGAAGACGAAGACGTCGAAACGTTAGCCGAAAATAAACATCATTACCAACTTCGTGTAAGCTCATCAAAGAACGAATACATATTACCATTTATGTTGACTCAAAATGAGAATTTAAGTGTGAAGCACCGAGAAGTTTACCTCATAGCACTCTATGAAATGATTTCCTGTTTTATTAGCACAGTTTTATTGGCAAGAAAGATTCAGTAAGCGACGAGTAGTAGAGTAATTAAAAGTGCCCTACGACACACACGTGGTCTTTGGTTCGACACTACTTCTCGTGCTGATCAAATCTCTTATTCCTCCGCGGTGTGCAATCAGCTCTACGACACTTAATGGAAAACAATGCATGATGTATTCAGAGGGGATTGTTCAACGCCTATTGTATTAACGGATTGGTTTCGTTAATCCTTTTACAGCCCACACATGGTAGTTGTGTCCTGTTTTCAGGAGATCTTGGCCCATGATCCCATGGAATACCGAACGTTGGCGGTTCCACGGTGTATTACAACTATTTTCAATGAGTTCTTTTCATGTCAACTCACCAAGCATGTTTTTCACAATACTCTCATGAAACTTCAGTTCTGTGACATAGCGAAGGATGAATATGAGGTAACTGAAGAGTTGGTAACTTTCCCTGATTAAGGCTCGACCATGGGGTTCTCATTTTCTCAATTCAGGTTGGAATAACGGAATGTGACTATTGGATCGACACAAATCCCATTGAACGATTTCAGGAATTCGAGCTGCCCATGAGAATTCTAACGCCTGTAGGTAGCTCGATCAGCAGCTGTTTCTGTTTCTGTACCGACAGTTTGGAACTTCAATCTCATTGTTGACTTCCACATTTTCCAAAGAATGTGTAATTCTATAGGATTTGGGTGAACTTGATGTGTCAATCACCTATTTGCCAACTTCTCAACGCCTTGTGGTTTCGAATTGTACGGCTACCAATCTTCAGATTGATCCAAACACTGAAGGTAAGACGAAACTCAGTTCCTTTTGCACAGCGATCTTGCCAATATCTCCTAAAACTGTTCTACAAATTCAAGAAAAACAGTGTATCATGTTATGAATAGCTGGGTACTGACATCTCGCGCAGGTTCCTTTTCAGTCAAGGTTTATACGTATATTTTTGATCTGGGAATGCTTTTAATGGGCTTGTCGGCTTGCCTACGACATGGACAATAAGCGTTTCTTCAGAAATACATGTTCGAGCGATTTTATTCGTGAGTGGTCGCTTCGAGGAAATCCACAAGTCGGAAAACCGTCGTCGACGGGATGAGACGCACACAGGCCTGAGTTTTACCAAGGAGATGGTTTTTGACGTGCTGCGTGTCGACATTTTTAGAGCTATGGTTGTCTGTCAAGTTGTACAGTGTATCAATGGACGGTAAGTATATCCCGTTCTAGAACTCTTAGATACATAAACGATTTTCTGCAACTCTTCGTATAGTACTACCCAAGGTGCTCATCCGGGCCTGTGTTGAGAAAACAATTTAACCAGAGCCTCCACACGGTACGTTAGGCCTGACACTCATGATCTAGGCGAGTTTGGCTTCAGTCAACTATCGATGTTTTACTGTAGTGTGGTGATGAAAATACGTGGATTCGGAAGTTAGGATGGTTCGAGCAAGTGCATACTCTTAAGGAGACTATGTGAATACTTCACATTTTTCATTATCGTAGCGGGACCACTTCGTACAATAAATGAGTTGACGATGATGAACTAAACACTTCTACTAGTTTTTTTGATAACAACGTTGTGCTGGCTATCAACGAAATAGGGTCCATTGTTGACATAGCGAGGTTAAGTGAAAGTCGGTTTCAATGCTATTACATGGTTACGTGCAAGCTCATCTTATGCCGACCCCTGCAGAATGGATTGCCCGCTGAAAAACAAATTATTACCTAAGGATAATCACTGTCAACAACAACCGTCCTGTATAAAAGAGCGCTACCGAGGGAGGTTGCCTCATCCAAGCGGTATTCAACCGAAGAAGACTCGACTTGATACAATGATGGAGGCGCCTTATCGAGAAGACCAACGACTGTGGGCTGTCGACCTGAATCATCGGCTCTGATGAAGAAGAAGATGTCGAAATGTTGGCCGCATAAATATCCGATGCGAACCTTGTGTTAGCATATCAGTAAAACAAGGTTGTTCTATTAGTGTTAGGGTTAAAAACCACAGGGATTTCTCACTGAGATTCTTTGGACCTCGTTCATCAGTTCATTTTTCAGTAGGAGAAGCTCACTGTTCACTTAATAGTCGCGTTTTAACTAGAATAATTAGCTATTTATAACAGAGTTGTAATGTGGCAGAACAAGTGAATTGTTGATTTAAGCGAAATGTTCCTAAGTTTAATTAACCCTGAAATTTTTGAGCGAAGGCAAAAACGGGCGCCTGTAAAATGAATGTTCGGTAATCAATATGGCATCCTTATGAAGAGACCACATGGTGTGGATTTCGGCTTTCCGGATTCCTGGAATGTATCCAGAATGCTTCGAGAGTTTTGTGTGCTGCTGTATTCGATTCCTGTGCGAGGGTGTTAATTTCTACTTCAAAATTCTCCCCGTTATGCCTGTGTCCTATGTGCACCTAGTGGAGTGCTTCGTTTCACTTTAAGCTTATCGGTTCGGTAATAAAGGTGTTCCTTTATACGAGTGCAGAGTTGTTTACCCGTTTCGCCAATGTACTCGTTCTCGCACGCTTTACAAGAGCTCAGATAAACTTAACCCGATCACCGTCTCTGCCGTTAGACTAAATTATGCAACTCTGCGTTCCACATAGACGGTCACACAGAGGGTTGAGAATTAACTGGTGTCTTAGAGTCTCGGTCGTATTTCAGCCACTGTTACCGAATTCTTCAGATCAGCTATTTTAAAGCAAAGCAAGTTTTATAGGTGCACTTAATTCATTGGAAATGGAAGGCAGGATAAATTGGACTTCATTCTCACTAGAGTTATCGTTTGAGGGCTTGGGTTTTCCTCGACACCTATCTCGAGAAGCTGCAGTTTCGTAAAAATGTTTCGTATTAGAAATGGCTATCTGCTGCGTCATGTTCCGGGACGCCTACCTCTGCTCTCTTCCTGTGCACACGCTGGTTGCTGTTGGAAACATGTTTCTTACAAGGCCATTTTTGTGTACGAGAGGTGAGAGGAGAGGTAATTAACCAAGATGTTTCTACTACTTCGCTTTTGGTACCGGTTCTTAATATGGCCATTTTCGGATAAGTTAATTTGGACGTTCAGAAATGGAAACCAGTTTCCTTTCTGTTTCTCTCGGGTAATACTTAATGTACTCTAACTGTTCATTCGAGTCGAAAGACTGACTTTCTATAAACCTCGGCATAGAGAGTTGATGTATTTATTTATGTGATCTTATAAACTGATCTTCTTAAGCTGACGCGAGGTTGGTACAGATCTTCGTTGTCGTTGTCGTTGTTCTTGATGTTATTGATCGATGGCTGACGTTTCGGCGACTTCGCCTTCCTCAGAGCCTGGACGTACTTTATGTTAGAATACTTTTTATTATTCGGTGGAAAAGAAGGTTAAAGTATTGATGAAGATTAAACTTTCAAATAGACGCCATATTGAACAGAAAGGCCACTCACCGTGATGTTACGTGCGGGACTGGCCCACACGTAGTTCACGTGGAGTCGCGAGCAAGACACGCCCCGGGGTCAAAATATCATTTTGAAATAGGGCGCCAGGTCACGCGTGATAGTGAGGCATTCGTCCTTCCGGTTCATCTTTGAATTTTTGAAATTTATCCAAAACGCCTCAAGAGTTTTGCGCGTTGATATTTTTAATTCCTGCGCTAGGATCCGCTCATTCACTTCAAAATCATCGCCGTTGTGCTTTTGTGCCCTATGCGTACCTAGAGGGGTGTTTAAACGGATTTTAGCTTTTCCATCTAGATGTTCTTTTATGCGGACACAAAGTGGTCTACCCGTTTCCCCGATATATTCCTCGCCGCATGCATTACATTAGATCAAGTATATTATACCTAAACTCATGCAATCCCCGTCTCTCCCGTTAGGACAGATCATACAGTTTTCTGAGCTGCACAAACGATCATAGAGACGGTTTCGAACTAACTGGCTGCGTAAGGTATTGGGTGGGATGTCAATAATCGTTACATAATTTTCAAGACCACTTTTTCTTAAGCACTTTTTAATGGCGTGACTTACTTCATTTGATATGAAGGGCAGCTTAAAGGGGATCCTACTTTCGTCTGAAATATTATTTTGGGAAACTACCCAATGTCTTCCTCTAACCCGAGTGGCTCCTACTTCGTAGCCAATGGAAATGGCAATTTTTCGTGCCAGGCTTCGCGATTCCTTCCTTTCCTCTTCTCCTATACACACATTTTTAGCCGTACGATACGTATTTTTGATAAGTGCTTTTTTCATGTGTTAAGGATGAGAGGAGAGGCAGTGAACTAGAATGTTTTTACTATTTGGCTTGCGATACTCTCAGTAAGTGGCTATGTAACAAAATGGTATCGCAAGCCAAGTAGTAAAAACATTCTAGTTGACTCAGAAAACTGTATGATCTGTCCCAACGGTAGAGACGGGGATTGCATGAGTTTAGGTATAATATACTTGATCTCATGTAATGCATGCGGCGAGGAATACATCGGGGAAACGGGTAGACCACTTTGTGTCCGCATAAAAGAACATCTAGATGGAAAAGCTAAAATCCGTTTAAACACCCCTCTAGGTACGCATAGGGCACGAAAGCACAACGGCGATGATTTTGAAGTGAATGTGCGGATCCTAGCGCAGGAATTAAAAATATCAACGCGCAAAACTCTTGAGGCGTTTTGGATAANGACGGGGATTGCATGAGTTTAGGTATAATATACTTGATCTCATGTAATGCATGCGGCGAGGAATACATCGGGGAAACGGGTAGACCACTTTGTGTCCGCATAAAAGAACATCTAGATGGAAAAGCTAAAATCCGTTTAAACACCCCTCTAGGTACGCATAGAGCACGAAAGCACAGCGGCGATGATTTTGAAGTGAATGTGCGGATCCTAGCGCAGGAATTAAAAATATCAACGCGCAAAACTCTTGAGGCGTTTTGGATAATTTTCAAAAACCCAAAGATGAACCGGAAGGACGAATGCCTCACTATCACGCGTGACCTGGCGCCCTATTTCAAAATGATATTTTGACCCCGGGGCGTGTCTTGCTCGCGACTCCACGTGAACTACGTGTGGGCCAGTCCCGCACGTAACATCACGGTGAGTGGCCTTTGTGTTCAATATGGCGTCTATTTGAAAGTTTAATCTTCATTAGTACTTTAACCTTCTTTTCCACCGAATAATAAAAAGTATTCTAACATAAAGTACGTCCAGGCTCTGAGGAAGGCGAAGTCGCCGAAACGTCAGCCATCGATCAATAACATCAAAAACAACGACAACGACAACGAAGATCTGTACTAACCTCGCGTCAGCTTTTCATTCAAGTTTTTTTTTGTTCATAAGCTGACGCGAGGTTGTTCGAAATCCTATTTCGCCGGCATTGCTTTGTCTAAAAGTGATTGGAATCCAGTGAAAATAGCTATTGTTTTTTTTTACACTGTTCGTCTTTGCATTCGAATGGAGTCAAGTAGACCACTATACGAATGAAATGGCATAAAATGCCATCTTGTTTTGTTCTTTCCGTTCTCAGCCGACAGCATTATGGGTTCCAGCACGTTTCCTGGTTGAATATCGTCCAAAATTATTCGTTTTCATCGGGACGGTTCATCCTCCAACAATCGGAATAATGTTACCTGCCACATAACAAATTTCTCTTATACGACTCTTCTTTTATGTCTACTGTGCGGATTCCAGCACTTCTCAAATTCCATTCGTTTCCTCACATTCCATTCGTTTCCTCACATTCCTCATCCACGAAGGTCTTCGAAATTTTACCTGTGGCTTTGGCTTCTGCTCGAGGATTTCCTTTCATCATGATTGACGTTGAATGCTGGTCGAGACGATTCTCCCTATGGTCCTGAGATAGCTGGACTACTGTGTTCCCAAATGGGCAGCAGAGAATGATTTTTTCCTGGACAAGCCCACTAGCATCTTCCCGACCCCGAAATGATGAGAGCTTTGGTGAGCCCGAAGCGGAATCGAACCGGCACTATAGTTTGGACTTTGAGCTATGGTTTAGTTTAAAGTTTAGAGTTTAGTTTAGTTTGAAGTTTGAACTATAGTTTAGCTTTATAACATATTAAAAACAAAGAATTTTCAAACAGCTCACTACGCAGCAATTAGTCCTCGCGAGTAGGAAGTACGGGATGCGCTCGATGTAGAACTTCTGGTTGAAATCCTAGTGTTTTCAGGAAACGAGTGACCGGCGAATGCCAGATCCGAAACGGTGAAAGCCAATGGTGTCGGATGCTGAACGACGTGCGCGAACCAGTTTCGGAAACCTATCGGTTACGTCCCGCTGTCTAGATCGATTATATTGATTCCTGAAGTCTTCAATAAACGCTTGATTCTACTTGTCCTTCTGTTTTTGTCGCAAAAGAAAAAAAGCGTTCGATAAGGGTCGAATAATGGGTGCACATGTTCCACACGTGGACAGATTGTGTACTTTGCCCGATGTGTCGTGCGCGCTCCTATCCATCAAGCAGGTGCACTGGAGTCCTGAGGCGTGCATTCTCCACTGAGATAAAACAGCCTACAACTCGAGAGGGTGGAAAGCAACTCTATCTTTTTTCTGACATTCTTCAACGACAGCTTTCAATGTTGCTCTAGTCGTCATGAAAGATTTTCCGCTACTACTTTAGGTTTGCCTTCGAATTTTCAGGAATTTTTGTCATTATTATTGTAAGGGTCACGTGTGGCGCTGTGGTCGGAGGCGCCCTGTAACACACATGAGATCGATCTCCGTGCCCTTGGCCCACCAAGCTTTCCATCTCTCCGGGGTCGGCGAATTGGTGCCAGACTTGTCTGAGAGGGTAGCAGCACTGGCTCGATACATTGGTAGGCCACCGCGAGTCATTGTAAAGGCCAGGTAAGCATTCAATCACCTTCAAACGATGCTTAATGAAGTCGAATGCATGGCGAATCCCTCAGCGATTGATCAGTGACGGGAGCTCTCTCCCTTTCGTCATTTATAATTAACCCTATTATTAATATTATAACTGCTACGATTATTATTTACTATTCCTTCCATTGTTCATTATTATTTGTCAAAACTACTACCAAAATAATGCTGATGTATTTCCAAAACTCCCGAGTGCAGATGACTGCGGTGGGGAACGAACGTTCTATTGCCCTCTCCGAGGGCTTACGCGTTCACCACCACATCATGCGGGTCCTTCGCTTCGCCTGTCTCTCAGCTAGTTTTTATCGATCAATGCCATCAGCAATTACCCGTAACGGGATTGATCTGGAGGCCCACATTTTCACTGAACCCATTTATGTCGAGACTGCAGTTGAAATCCGCAATCTGCGGAGATCTCTGGGCGTTATGGATACGAATGAATAAATCGAATACTAGTGGTGCTGAGATCCGCAAAATACGACTCCTGGAAGAAGTTATCCTTGCCATTATTTTGAGTCTATTATTGTTGTTTGCAGTACTATAAATATGACTAATTCATTCGTTCGAGGTACCTTACAATACACGCATGATCGGTCGTTGATCCATTCCCGCACCCAGCCCCCACAAAGACCTCCATCTCTTCAAGGCCGAAAGATTGCTTTCGGTGTTCTCACGGATGGCCAAAACACCGATCAGATACATCAATAGGCCACTTCGAGTCATTCACCTCTATGATACCTGACGAAATCGAATGCATGGCGTATTCCTTGGGTGTTGATCCATATTTACCCACTTTATTACGCTTCAGTACTATCAATGCAGACAACTAGGAACAAAGTGGTCTTTACTAGCCAAGCGAAGAGTCCACAGATCAGCAGTGTTACTTGTCCACCCGACGGCAGCCTCGCAGTCGATCTCATCGTGGCCTTCTCGTGAATGCCACGTGCACAGCACGGCCTCGCGAAAACATCGCGCCGCCCATGAGAGCGGCAGCCGTCGTCCCACTCGTCCCCATATGTGACCGACTTGTCCCATTGTCCCCATTCGTCCTCGTTTTACTACATTCTTAACGAAAAGGATCTGTATATTCCATTTTAACCTCCTTACAGTTCCAAGCAAAAGCAAAGGTGATCTCGCTCCGTGACTCAGGATCTTCACTGCGTGCACTGTTGAACAACTTTTACCATAGCAACGATTGATGGCCTCCATATATCTTCTCATGCAGCATAATCGAGAGTATTGATGAGCAGTACGGATCGGCTTACTGTATAAGTAACACTTATGTGAAGATTTCCCTCCAATGTCTCTTCCTTTTGTGCTTCCTTAAACGTTCCTTGGAATGCTACCATTACCCACCTGCTCAACGTTAGGTGTTACTTTTTAACTGGAAGAAAATTGGTAAGACGAGAGAGTTGTTTTACTTACAGTTTTATTTTCTAGCACTACGCGTTGTTTTACAGAATGAAGAGAACATTGAGTTTTTATTGCACGAACCCCGGAAAGAGAAATCGTGGTTCGATCTGGCTTGGTGTCGAAGTTTTGCGAATATCTCAGTATCGCTGTGGTTCATTTCCCATAATACTCTACCGTGAAACTTGTAGTAGGCAATAAATGAAAAGTAAACATTATGGTTTCGACTGCAGCTTCAGCTTAACTGGGTTCAGTGCCGATGTGGAGATGTCAGTGCTCACCAGATCAAAACCATTAACCGGTGACTGCTGATGGCACTTTTAGATAGAAAACAAGGTGAGAGAAACGCAGATCATGGGCCTCCATGGCGCAGTGTGTAGTGCGAGGCCTCGGAAAAGGAAATCAGGGTTCGATCTGACCCAGGATCCAAGTTTTGTGAATATCTCAGCATCGTTGTGGTTGAGTTTGTATTTCGAGCCCTTCAAAACATTGGCAAAAACATTGTTTCAAGGGGAAAAGAACTATTAAGACTTTCGTTAAATGAAAATTAGTGGCTCAGCTTGATTTAGTAAGTCTTGCTTACAATAGAACGATAGTGCTGTAGTAAATATAACGGAAGGATAGATATGTTGTAGTTATCAACGTATGGACAAAGTCCTTGTTTCACCAGAATCTGATGCATTAATCTTCAACCTTCTATGTCCTCCGGATCCATAACGTCCTCTTCCAGAATCCGCACCTGTTATGTCATCTTAGAAATTCTTCACCCATAATGTTCTGTTTTGTCAGCTGCCTACAAGTGATACTAATTTTGTACACAAGTTTTTGGACATACTCTTTTACTAAGCTGGCTAGAAAAGAGAAAACACGGTTCGTCTGCTGGAATCACACAAACCAGAGAACAGTTTCGATGTCTCTAGCATTTTGGTGGTTGAGACAACTTTTTATTTTCTTTTCAGTCTCGAGATAAACGAATTAGAACTTTCATACGCTGTCAGCGTAAGTAGCCAGCGGCCTCTGTGAAGTAAAGCATCTGTCATCCTGCAACCAGGCTTCTTCTAGGATTGTGGTGGTTCCTCGAATAGGTTTATTGGGTTTCCGTGTGAAGATGAGGAACGCCGTTATAGGTACTCGGCTGGGCTATTAACCGCTACTGTACTCTACTCCTCTAAGCCTCCATCAAGGAATGTAAGTGGTAAGCTAAATGGCAACTTGAAAGACGTGATGAGAAAGCCACTGAAACAGTGTAGGATAAAACGCTGCCCAAATTTATTAGTTTTATGATCTGAATGGGTCTTTTTTACCTCCAGATGTTTTGCTCATTTTTTGCCTTCGTACTTTTTGGCTGTTGTCACTTGTACTATTTTGTAAAACCTCGTTAATCGTTGGGTGATATAGAGAGGTGCCACAAATATTTCCAACCCTTTCGCGCTACAGAGCTTGTAGCTCGGCTTTCATAAGGGACACAGACAACACATTTCTAAGTGAAGATCATTTCTTCTTGCCTAGTCACGAGTACCTCGCAAAGTTTCGGGGCGACATAGGTATACCTGGAGCTCGGTTTCTAGACGAAAATGTCAGACATGAAGCCTTTTGTTGATCGAAATTTGACACCGAAGAATTCGCCTTGGTCAGGGTGAGACAGGGTAGCCTTGCGGAGAGATAGTTGTCTGTATTAAAACGATTCTTAGAAGTAAATTAACTATTTGTAACTTCCTCTATCTTTCTAAATTGCCTTTACTCGTATTCGTGAACGTAGTGTTATCTTGTTACCTTTCCACTCTTCGCATTTCACATTCAGGCTGAGGGAATTGCAGATATGGCTTCTGCCGTTGTGGTGGGACAGGGAAAGCTTGCAGCAAGAATCACGAATATATGTAGGTCATTCATTCACATTTTCGGGCTCTTAAAGAACTTCTTTCAGGATAGCAGTGGATGAATAATTAAAATAAGATTCATATCATCTTTATTACAGTTGCATTTTGATGCTAGTACTCTTTAACTTAACAGAACGCAATGAAAGATAAAGCGTTCAGCGTTCATCTAGTGAAGGGTGCTCTTCTCTGCATTTGAACACCATCAAGCATGATAGATGTGGTTGAATATATATTTAGCTTATGTGATGACTTGAAAGAATAACTAACCTAATAAATCGATGTTTTTACCGCCCAGACCAGGTTGGTTTGGTACAAATTTGGCGCTCTCGAAGTGAAGGAGGACTTGGTTTGGTGGGCTTGAAACAAAGGGTACATGTGTATTGGAAGCCACCTATAAACCACTGTGCAACACGGGGCACTTGTGGAGATAATAATATTATTATTAATAATAGTGATGATAATTCTACGTAGTAGTGATAATAAATTGTTCATTCAGTGTGCACATCGGGCATACCAGTGGCTTTCTACGGAATGGACAAACCGTTTAGAAAATTGGTAGAGGAGATGGTCCGTGCGCACACGGAAACCACCATTCCTCTACAGTTCGTTGATGATCTAAGAGTAAGTTTTGAGATCTCACAATGTGGGAGTGCGTTTTAGGTGTTGTTCCAACTGACCCGAATAGATGAGGCATTAATGAATCATACGGCAAACGAACTCTTTTCATTTTTTCGAACTTAAATGATCTTTTACTACTGAAGTTTTAGAGAACATAGCGAGATCACCAAATATCAGAAGTAGACGATATCAAGGAGAAGAAAATGCGCTAGTTGTATTTTGTCATTTCTTTATTGCTTTTACGTTTAAGATAGTAATGCCAAAAGCTTGTTGGAGGCTTGCAGTTTTAACAGCGAAGTCTGGGTTTTTTTTGCTGCACTCCATGTTGCTGTCTTCGCACCTTATGGGTTGGCTTCAGCACCAGCAGGAGATGTACGCTCGTCTCCTGGAAAATTTACGCATGACCGACGACGTGTCGCGGCTCTTCGGCGAGGTGATCATTGACACGACACGTAGTGAGTACTATTCCTAGCCGATTTTTATGCTAAAAGTGATCCGCAAGCTTAAGGTTCCTTAGTATATTCTGTTAATCGGAGACCTCACCGTTAATTCTTAATACCCACCACTTGTTACCTACCCAACACCACTATTTGTAAATGCTAAATACAAATCTCTTCGTTTTGCTAGCTTTTTTGTATCCGATAATCATTCATGATTTATAACTGTATTTTAAAGCTATAGTTAACATCGTTTAGTTTTATCTATGCTTCTGGTTCATCCTGGAGCATCTTCATATATTTTATTTTTCAGCTGCAAACTCTCCACTTCTCCGAGCTGTTCGTCGTTTTGTTTCTGATGCTCCTGTAATGAGCATTGGGGGGACGGCTACTGACGAGAACATGGTCGCCGTTCATCTTTACGAACCCTTTGAAATCACAAGAATTGCCAAGGTTTGTCCAGCACTTTAAAGCCGAATCCTATCTGAATTTTAGTAAAGTCATTCTGCTGGATCCATCTAGAGGTGAAAGATCGGGTATGGATGGTTCCAAACGTCAGTAATGAGTGCATTCTGTCCATGAATAAACGAACCTCTAACGTTCTGCGTTGATTACTCCTTTAGGGATGTACCATGTATTGTACTGCATTTGTAGCGTCTTAGAGGTGATTGGATGCATATTTGGCTTATACGGTGACTTTCAGGACCAAATGGAGTATCAGGTCATGCTTTTATCCTCGCAGCTAAAGATAGTACCATTTCGTCGAGTCCATAGAAATGGAGGACTTTGTTTACCCGAGATGTGGAGTGGAACGAATGAGCACGCTTGTATTGTTGTGTGCCTCTAGTCAACGCGCTATATGCTTCCTTATTCTCCTAGTAATCTATAATAATCTCTTAGACTTTTCTAAGAATCTGATAAAATTCGGACTTTTTGGGCACCATCATGAAAGATTGATCATTGTAGACGCTAAGGATTCCTAACAGGTCACCCCAATATTTTTCTTATCCTTATTATCCATTATTGAGACAAAAACCAGGTAGAAAAATGCATAGCTAGGTCTGTTTTTTTTTAAAATAGCGTTAATTTCAGTGGTGAAACCTTAAAAATCAATTGCGGTGGTCTTTTACTTTAAAATCATTACAGTCGCATGTTACCATTAGCGTTACCTCGATTTTCTGAAGGAGTTTTACCTAGTTTTGCATGTCGGAGAGGTGAATAGCACTGCTTAAAAGACAGTATCTGCGATCCTCTACATGTTTTTGCTTGGACGTTCGAATCAGTGTTCAGAGAGATTTTCAGATCGCTCCGTTTGCGAGCATGGGTGCCACTTCCCTGGCCCGCGTTCGCGTCTTGTTGAACAACGCAAAAATAGCTGAAATCACCGAAGAACAAGGTGATCTGGCAGAAAGGTACGAGCCGGATGTCGACAGATTACTCTGAGAAAAAATCCATCAATAATTGTGTTAAGAGATTTACCTAAAAGCGAGGTTTGACGCTATCAAACATTGAGAACACTGCAAAATATGGTAAATTTTTCGACTAGAGAAAGTATATTGTGATTAATGTAGTGCGCGAGCAACTCAGTGATTATCTTTTGGTGGGCTAAATTAATTCGCAAGCGAGTTCTTGTCTGTCGTGGTTTCGCGGCTCCTTCGGCCAAGCGAATCCACTGTCAAGGAGAAGCTACTCTGACCGATCCTGGTTCTGTTGCAGAGCGCTGAGTGCTTGGCGCAGTGGCGATAACTCGATGCTTCAGCTGCAAAAGCTGATCGCGACGATCGTGCCGAGTCGTTCCTTCGCTGGCGAGGAAGATTCGGTGATGCACTGAGCGCTACATGCCGGACTCGATCCTCGGATTGCTAGCCAACGGGGCGATATTATTGTGCTCACAGGCTTTCATCCCACTCATTGATGTATATGTGTAGGTGTCTTATTTTAGTTTTATTGACGCTTGCTGAAATCTCTCAATATTTCTTTTCAAATATTTTGGCACATTCACTTGGAATTCTACTTATATTGTACAAACGTATATAAAGTTCTAAGAAGTAAATTCTCACTGTTCTTGGGAATCAACTCAAATAGTTTTATCTAAATAATAGTGGTTAGTCTATGATGTCAACAATCGGTTATCGCGCAGATTCCTTAGCCCACATTATATAAGAGTAGGATAACCAAAGTTGAATGGAAAAGGAGAAAAATAGCCACCAGTTACCACGAAGTGTTCGAAGTTGTCCCAGAAGCGGATTTTATGAGATTTGTACTTAAACTTGAGTAAACGATATTCCCTCAGCGAAAAAGCAAACGTGAAAACCCAAAGAAGGTCAAGTTAAACTCTCTTGTGCAACAAAAGCGAGCAGAAATTCTAAGCTTGTCCATACAAAGATGGAATCCCTCATCATTAGAGCATGGATCTACGAGGTTCAGATTTGAGAAAAAGACATCACTGGTAAACTTTTCTAGAATCCAAGTCTACTACAGTTCTTTCAAAATTGACATTTAGTTGATCAAGTTCGTAGTTCAACGTTTTGCTATTTATCACAAGCTTAAAATGATGAAATATAGAAATCACCCAACTCATGGTAATCGGCAGATATCTTTAAATCGACTTTCATTGGAGCTCGACTGAATTAATCAGTACCGGCCTTGATTTTTAGGCTAATAGGAGATTGGTTAAAAAAAATCATTTATTTGACTAACGTATTGACGTCTTCCTCTCTCTCAGAGCCGGATAGGTCCAAGTCTGCGATCCAGAGATGGTCGTCCTCCCGATGTTGTTGTTCGTTCAAATGAGGAGTCTCACTCGATCGTAGGATGCGTTTCTGCAAAAAATGCAGATCATATTGAAAGGTCGCAACAGATCAACATCCGTCCTCTGTAAGAGGATACCGTCGAATGAAATTCTCCACTCGGTCGGTGCTTCATTCAGCGGATTCAACTCGGTGTGACAACGGGCAACCACATTGCGGGGTCGACCAGCTATAGATCATCGGATCGAATCAATCCATCAATGAAAAAGACGAAGACGTGGAAACGTTAGCCAAATAAGTCTTTTTTGATCATTCTAGTGCTAACTTAATGATCGAAGAAGATATCAGCAGATAAGCAAAATGTAGAGAACGCTTCAACGATGGTGTGCATTGTTTACAACCAAATGTGGTGACGCCGCTTAACGGAATGGGCTATAAAGGAGTCATTTTCTTTGTGATGGTTTGTTTTAGAGCACAGAGTTTTTTCCTTAATAGCGTACATGCCGTTCATACACATATCCTTTGTGTTTACATCCCTGATTTCATCTAGTTATCGAAAGATTCATTTTCTGAAAAACAATCCCTTCATAGAAATTCAAAATTAGGCGTCGTTCCATGAGGCGGACACGCTGAAAATCGGGCGTAGGTTATATGTCAACTACAAGTAATGTTTATTTGACTAAAAATCGTTGCATTTTAAGGCTGTATACCGTATTTGCTTTGGAGGATAGTAAAATCCTGATTTGCCTAGTTCGTAAGTCACTTGATCTGAAATGTTGCTGAAGAGATAAACCTATAACACCACCGTGTTTCCGTTTTTCAGCCGGTTTTTCGTTCTGCCAAATTTCTTTCTCTTCATTCCGAAAGATTATCGCAAGGGAACTGTGTTAGCATAGAAAATTTTAGTCCACAACGAGCTGGAAGCTCGTGCCTGCTGTTTCTACGAATTTCGAACTACAATTATGGCGTATGGCAGGTTGTGTCTCATCGCTGGGCGAGACCAGAACTAGTCGACATTGCCAAGCAACAAGCGATTCTGTCGATCTTTGTGTGATAACACCTATAAAGATTCGTTCTTAGTAGTTGAGACAGTTTACATTCGTACAGTCTGGATCGCGTATCGTGCTTCATTACACGAGCTATAATGACATGGTTCGACTGCATAATACAGATAGTTTTATTCATTTTTGATATGCTTCTTCCGAGACCCCTCAGAACGACGATTTCGCGCTTTAATTTTCATCACGGGATCAGCGAACGTCGCGGGTTTGCCCCGCTACTACTACTCTCTTGACATATTGTCGAACGTGTATCTGCCTTTCGTGTATATAAGCGTGTGGCCTAACACACATTCTTAAGTTTCCCATTCGGTAGTCTTCATCTTGCAAACCCACACCTCACATGCGATCGTCGAACTGCCACATACAAATCACACTACTCTTCTTATCATCCAACTTTTCATTCGCCTAGAAATCGACTTCTGAAATCATACTTGAAGATAAAATATCTATATAATCCACCTTCCTATGTACGACCGTTTCTGCTTTTTAACGTTTTTCTTCATTTTTCATTGTTCTAAAGGCTTTGTTGGCACCTGTAGCGCACTAGCTAAAGCTTCGCTGCAATAATACATGCTTATTGATTCGCTATCACGTCCTAGGCTAACAAATCCTTGACATGTTTTATTCTACTGCTTCAGAGGGTTAAAACAATGACTGGTGCGTCCATAGGCTTCAGGAAATAATTTTGCAGAGCTAGTATATTTTCCACCATATTTACAATGCTTGATGCAGTTGAAGTAAGGCGCATTTCTAGGGACTTAATCAGCACCCTTTCTTTTTTATCCTTAACGAAAGTGGACGTGAATGCAAGAAAAGTATTCTTATTAGTTTCCTCTACTTATAGAAAACTTAGGGAACGTTTCACGCTTTAAGAACTTTGAGGACCTGTCATTTAATCCTTTTCTCTTCCAGGAGCAGCCGATTTCAAGTGAACACCTAGGAGATGGCATTCGTCCTTCTTGCTTTGGCCGCGATCTGCACCGTTATTCATGCAAGGACACCATGTGGATTGCTCACAGTCTGTGCCGTGCAGAAATGTTTGGATACCGGTAGGCTTTGTGATGTGAGAATTTCGTCACTAGCGTTTCCTGTAGTAAAGACAGGAACGGTGAAGTGTTCGCGATGGTGATGGTTATGAAAAGATGGGATTGCAAAGGCCTACTGATTACTGTCTCCTTGCGATTAAATGAAGAGATGAAGCGCACAGTTAACATTTTAACGCATTACGACTGAAAACCATTGTGATGTAAAAATTTCTGCTTGTTCTGTCGAATAGACACCGAAGACTTCTAAACCTTCCACCATATTCGCCTTTTTGTTTCAGTTGTTGCTGTAATCTGATTATTGCGTAGTTGCTTGTCTTCAACTGTTGACGGAACTATTACTAACCGGTTGTTTTTTCGCGAAGTCATCGAACACCAGCAAATTCGAGGAAAACTTATGTAAAAAAAGAATGGGAAAATGGATGTGACTTTTGTAATACGTTATAGAAAGAAATGAATCCAGTTCGTCCTCTACATATTCACCATGAGATAATGGTATTCAGCATGTTTTCTCCTTCTACCAAAACTGTTGTCCAATGAATCCATACAGATTCTAGTCATTTAGTTTGTTGTGAAGACGTCAACAGCTTGTTCTCGTGCATTTTGCCGATATGGAATCCAATAGCGCCTTAGATGAACTGTTCAGGAGTCCCCTCTATAACAGACTCGTGGAAAATTGCAATGAAAACCAGAACAGCACTAGGGACTGTGCTGCTTTCGCCTAATGGAATAAACATATTAAAAAGCAATCCGACTGAGATGCTCGTTAAAACTCTTCAGCTACCGCTATCACCACGGAAGGATCTTTCGAAATCATGGGTAATCGTTGTCCATTCCCAAAACAAGTGGACTGCTCTCTTTCAGAAACTGTTACTAAATTCACCTGAAATCAAGAAATTCTTTCCAAAAGATTTCGCCTTCAAAAACTAGTCTCAGAAAATTGCTAACCAAATTTTGTAGTGTTGTAATGTGTTTTCTTTTAATTGTTGAGGTGGTACGAGATCGTTAGAAATGTTTCCTTGACTTTCACCCATTCTGAGAATTTCTCGAATACTGTGTTGTAGTTCTCAACAATCCTATGAAAGGTAGCCAATAAAGTTGACAGGGTGGGCGAGAAACGACATTCTGAACGATGTCACACTTTTATGACCTATCCGCTATAGGATACATGGTCCTCATTTACTTCTCTCATACATTAAGTTTCCTGCATTTTCCTTTCTTTTGAGCTCATATTATGGAGTAATCCTTAGATTATTGCAGATATGGTTCTACAGCTGGTGAAGAATTCGTCGAGATCCGAGGTTTTCGGTGCGATAGTTGAGAAGTGCGTGTTTTAGGCGGGATGTTAATAGACTCGTGACCATGGCAGTTCTCCCACATTTCTCTTCTAGGTTTGACATGGTGTGCATCGCCGCCAAATGCAGCAACGAGTGTCAAGCCTGTAAAGAATGCCACTATGCCATCGAACAAATGAGTGCACTCGCGCAAGGCGAACCGACCTGTGCGTTACTCCTAACGACTTCTCCGTATGGTTTTCCTTCCAGGAGATTTTAGAGGAAATTTCAGCCGGCTTATGCCCAAAGTTGGAAAGTTGTGTGCAAAGTTGTCTACAAGCCGGCAATCTTTCTATGGTAAGCTTGTTATTCGTTTTAGTACCGTCTTTAAGCGTGACTGTAAGGAATTAGCAAATCAGCCAACTCGTTTTATTACATTATTGAAAACTCGAAAGACCGACTTTCTATGAACCTCGGCATAGATAGTTGATATATTTATTTATGTGATCTTATAACTGTACCAACCTCGCGTCAGCTTAAGAAGATCAGTTTATAAGATCACATAAATAAATATATCAACATTATTGAAAATTTTGTGAAGCAGTAAGTACTATCCTATGTACTAAAAGTGAGTAAGATACCGCGGATCTCCAATCGCTTTGGAATGACATAGTTCGGAGAAACGTCTTTTGTTCATTGTAAACTCAAGATTTCTGAATCTCTCATTTGAGTGGGCGGATTGTGAATGTTAGTTGAAGTTTCGCTGGTTTCGTGCAGAGCTAAGAATGCGCCCTTGTTCGTGCGGGCGATTCTCCATCACGTAGTCAGTTAGTCACCCTTCTCGATTTCCGATTATCGCTTGCGTTGCGAGGCGCTGTAACGTACACTGCTACGACGGCGATTGTTCGTCGTGCAGAACGATCTCGAAGCGGATGTTCACCATCATCTGCCAACAAACCGACATGCCAAAACTGCCCCACATACAATACACAGGTACGACGTTGTAACCCGCTTTCTCTCCCTCTCGCGCTGCCACAATCGCAACTTTTCAGGCACTTGCCCGCACCTCTTCAATGAGTTGGCCGACGAATATGTGGCTCAGAGAAAACGCATCGTCGCCTGAAGTTGAACGCATTGATCTCACAGTTGTTGTTCAAAGCTGTTACCGTGTTTTACTTGATGTATTGGAGAAAGGTTAAATGATCAATGTCATATATACAGAAGCTAAGGTACAAGGAAAGATCATCGTTGAACGACACTCACATATGGACTTTTACTTGATAAACTTTGTCCCTTCACAACAGTAACTTCATTAGCTGGAAGAAGCAAAAAGAAAACAGTAGTGATTCCAAAGAGTGCTCTCCCGAATTAATTTCTATCATACTGCACGAGAGCTGATTGGGCGAGCCAACTTAACCAGTCACGATTGGGTTGAACTTTGATAGTTTCATATAATTCTTGTGATTTAAACGCATCGTAATCACTTCTACGTCAACGTTAACTGAATAGAATTACTATTAAGATCAATAAACAAAAGATCCTAATGCAGTAAGTTTCGTGGAATCAGACCAGCTCACCCATTGCATTCTTAGACTTAAAAAAACAATAACGTAACAAGCTCATGTCATCGGAATTAGTTAACAGTCATAACAACATGGTGCGAATAAAATGGTAGCACGATATGTCTAACAGGAGCGAATCACAAAAACGGGTCAACAACCACTATCAACAGAAGTTCGGTTCCGAAACGAAGGCACTTCCCAGCAATGGCGCTTCGATGGGACCAGAGCAACCTCCGCATGGTACGCCGAACACTCGACCGGCCAGCTTATAGCCATCCGGAAGATCGAACTTCGCCGGCAGATCCTCGAACCGCACCAATTTCTTTGGATTTGAATGCAGCTCAGCCATTTCGGTCAAATCATTGGCGTCCAGCGAAAAATCAAACACCTGCAATAAGATAACAGTTGAGGAAAATAGGAATTACGGATGATTTATAAGTATTTCGTGATATTTCTTAACACACCTTAAATTTAAACAAGGATTCTAACTTATCAAACATAGCTTCAACCAAAAAGCATTAATCATACATCTAAACAAGTAAGTCGGGCGTTAGTAATAAACATTCTTTTCGGCACATTTCCTGTGCGCAATGACCCAGTATATGGATTTGTTCTTTTTTTCTGAAAATTTGCTTGTGAGTAACTTGAGAGGAGCTCTTGCAGTTCGAGCATTTGCTGAAGCTTTTGTGATGTCCTCTCCTTTTCGGCTTTGGGTCGCATCTTCACACCGATGTCTTTGGCCCCTCAGACCTACCAAAGCTCTACTGTGCAGGGAAAACTTTAGGAGACGCACTACCCAAATTGAGAAATTTTACTTATAACAAAAAAAAATTAGGGCGATGAATTCTGCAAAACAACCGGGGCAAACAGGATTAAGTGTAACTAAACAGTTCAGATCCTCAGAAAGTACACCATTTTTGAGATCCTGGGAAAAATAGATCGAAGGTGAAGTATAGACAGGCCCGTCACATGATAACAAAGATTTATGATGGATCGTACAGAAAACGGTAGTGTGGATCCATGAGTACGAATGTTTCCCTAATATGGTAACGTATAAAACGGAGGCACGTGTACAGTACGTCACATCAACCAGTTCCATTTGCAGCTGGGAATGATCCATGGATTACAGGATAATAATCGTTCCCTTCTCTCGTTTACTATATCACTTCTCACTAAATTATTGCTACTTTACTATGCCTAATTTATGAATTAGGTTTTAGCTGAGAAAAAGGCGAAACGAAGGACCCACACAGCGTTGCGCTGAACGCGTTAGCCTCCGGAATGGGTAATGCTCGTTCGTTCCCCACCGCAGACACCTGTGGTCCGGAGTTTTGCAAATATCTCAGCATTGTTGTGGCTAAAAAGTTAATCGACTACAACCCCAGATCAACTGAGGTCACTGCCGACTTGGACTCCCCAGATCAATCTCATTGATGGATACCTGTTGATGGCACTGATCAATAGATCTAGCTACGAGACAGGCGAAACGAAGGACCCACATGGTGTGGTGGTGAACGCGTTAGTCGCCGGAAAGTGATAGCGCGTTCGTTTCCCACTGCAGACGCCTGTGGTCCAGAGTTTTGCAAATATCTCAGCATCATTGTGGTTGTACCACACATGATACCCTGCAGTGAAAAACTGCAATAGGCGGTAAATAAAAAGTTAACATTGAAATCATTTAGTTTAGTTTTGACCTTTTCTAATATTTATTCATGAAAACAAGGATGTACGTGGAAACCTCATACAATAGATAAAAATAATAGTGTTTGCTTTCTTTTCTACCTTACTTCTTTCACTCGGCTTTCGCTTCATCGACATTGGGATTAGTTGGCTTCTAAGATATCTAGGAAGATATTGAATGAAGAAATCAATTTTTCGCGATACCAGGCTCAGAATTTTACAAATTTAGCAGCTCGACTGCATTCTCTTTGTTTTTTCCGAAATATTTGTGATATGACAACTTCAAACCATGGTTCACTCACGTTTCTGTTTTCAGCAATGCGACTTTTTTCCGTGCTCTTCGGAATCACTGGAACATTGTGTTCAAGCGACCAACGTAGGCAGATCTGCGCCGGTGTCTTACCATACTTCTCGCTCAGCGACAGCAGCACGTCCGAATCAAGGAATCGGCCCTTTGCGATCGGACAGTAACCCTCAAACGGTGCATCATTTAGTCATGCAGGCTAGTTGGGAAACGTTTACACAATCAATTAATTGGATATTGTATGGATAACTTGCGAACATTGACTTGTGTCTCTCACTGAAAAGCCGGCGCAAGCTTTACTTAGACCAAGGTGTACAGTGGCTAACACATGCCTGGCTGCATCTGTTCGAGACAGCACACCTTTTTTCGATAGCATTTGCATTACTAACGCAACATTTAGGGATTAAGAATCCGTAACGAAGCAGTTCAGCGAAGGGACGAGGTTAGTGCACCAACCGTATATAAGATGTCGTTGTCCGCACAGAAACAGCGCAGAGCTGCAGGATTGTACCATGGATGGAATTCGCATTGATTCACGTGAGGTTTCATGCTACAGTACTCGAGCAGTTCGGTTAAATCATCTTCGGAATAGTTACTAACACCAATCGCGCGAATTCGACCTGGAATAGAGACAAGACTTTTTAAAACGCTCTATGTCCAAATGAAGAATTCATAACAACCTTCATCGTAGAGCAATTCCAGTTGCCGCCAAGTGTCCTCCAACACAGATCGAGAGTTCCCGAGAGAATCCGGAACCACAGGGAAATGTGTCATGTACAGATCTAAAGCTCTTAATTATCTACACGAATGAAATGAATAATGCGCAATTTGGAAATTTTCACGGATTGCATTCACCTATGTAATCAGTTTGAAGTTTCCTGCAAGACAATTCGAATGCGTTCCTCGTACCCGAGCCAAAGTCGGTTGGCCACAGCTTTGAACACAGGAATAAAAATGACCGTGACACTCCCGACTGCTGAACGCGAATGCCATTATTTATGAACAATTTCAATACAACAGATTGAAATAGTTAACAAAATGTTCAATCTATCACCGAGAACTCAATTTATACTTAAAGTACTTCAAGGTAGCTGGCACTAGTTCAAAAAATTAAAAAAGAGGTATTACGAAATATGGTGGCTCAAGCATTTCATTGGCGAGACATTTTTTTCTTGTCATTTGTAAACACGGGTTTTCTATGGCACGCTCGTTGCGACTCAAAATCGATCAATTACTACTTTTCGTTGAGGAAGGTAGAATACAATTTTAGGTGGTGGACAGATGGTTGTTCAGCTGAGACGTCACAGTGACACACAGTGAAGCAAACTACTTGTCGGTTTCCTAGAAGCTCGTCAAAAAGTTAGAATATTAGAAGATTAGTTTTAATGGGAACCTCGTAGTGAAATTCCGAAATGAATGCGAATCAAGGAGAACGCATACCTTCCAGGCGAACCCTAGCTCACGTTCAACACCATACCGCCTTGCCGTATCAATCATGCGATATCCACAGTTACGAAGAGCATGAATGACGACATCATGGTGGTAGCCTCCAGAATGAGTTGTACCTGGATTATTCGAGTAATTATCAGCAGTCATTATGTCTCTTGTTCGAATCAGTACAAAAATCACTCAGAAATCTTTTCTTTGTAAATTTTCATTCCATCGGCAGAAATTGAATACGCATCAGCATGAGTGAAAACATGTCATTTTGAAAATGTATACAGTATGAACACAAAGACATGGAATATTGATTAAAAAGAAACCGTCAAAGTTAAATTAGCCAAAGCTGCCGTTATTTTCAAACAACCTATTGCTAAAGGATTAAGCCTGAGGCTCTCAACGTCGACGTATTACTGATAGATGTGCCGTGCTTGCTGCTTCATTAAGCATCGTAGAAGAGACTGTATGTTTATTTGTCTTAAGTTTCTAGGTGTTGCCCATGGATCACGTCATTTTTATCTCCCCACAGTAACCCGGCACCAATTTCCTACTCCGTAGAGGTGGTAAGTTTGATTGGTCTGAGTGTGGGATCGAACCAAAAACCTTGTTTGTATTGCAGACATTCCTTACCACTCAACCATTCCTTTATGTGTGCACACACACACACACACACACACACACACACACACACACACACACACACACACACACACACACGTATAAAGGATAAAGGATAAAGCTCTCGGCGTTCATCAATCCCTGAAGGATGCGCCATGCATTCGACTTCAATAAGCATCGTTAGAGGTAATTAGATGCACATCTGACCTTTAAAATGACTCGCAGTGGTCAACCAATGTATTGAGCCAGTGTTCCTATCCTCCCAGATAAGTCTGGTACCAATTTTCCCAACCCGGAGGGATGGAATACTTGGTGAGTCTTGAGCGCGGTGATCGATCCTATGTGTATTGCAGAGCGCTTCCCACCGCTGCGCTACATGCACTCACATTTATATATATATAAACATAAAGAACGAATAAAATCGACCTTTTTGATAGCAAAGATTGATTTATTTAGCCCTTCGAGCGCCTAGGATACGCTGCGTTCATGTCTCTGTAGCAATCGATAAAACAAATCTACGTCATCTTGTAGCTAAAATAACTGCGGTAATAAAAAAAATGTCATGATAATTAACACATAGCTGACCCTTTTGGTTGAGTTAGTCGAACAGAGCGCAGAAACATAATAGTTCAGTTTAAGACACCATGCAATACACGCATAATCCCTGCTTTGATCTACCAGTGCAGAAAAGTAGGCTGCCATTCTTCCTGGGTTCGTATCTTGGTAGTAGACTTATCTGGGAAAAGCTCTTTCATTCATTCCTTTCTTTTCTACAAAGTTCGGGAATAAGATGTCGTGTTAAACTGGGAGCTCCTTATCAAAGCCGTCCGAAATTTCAAGACATCAGCTTTCAACGCCGGCATTCAACCATATTCACGAAAAAGACATTTCGTCAAGAGACCACCAAATCCTACATATATATACATATATATATATATATATATATATATAACCCTAATCCTCCGTAGATGAAACATGTGAAACAACGAACAGAATGAAAGAAGTGCTGGGAACGGCACGATATTTGAAGACGAGCCATATAAAAAAACAGTCGAAAATGGAGGATCCGGCCAGATGGTGGACATCTGCAGTTCGCCGCAATACGTGACACAGAAGCATCCACTTGCCACTTTAAGTCGATAAACACTGAGTAGGGAATGCCAACGATGATAGAAGAAAATATATCTTTTCCTGAAGTAAAACTGGATCGAAATGAACCGTCGTACTAGGAGCGGTCAGCACCTTACGAATCCAGACTGACACAGATCCTGTTTCGACAAATCCTATTAAGTAACCTTTTTCAGTATTTCCTGAAAATACTACACCTGGATCCATGGACCCATCCTTACACAAGTTGATCTCACATTCTACTCGGCACTATTCATCGGTAGTTACTGTAGAACTGTACTAATACTGATATCATTGGAATAACTGCTTGACGTTCGAGTAATGACGCTATGTCAGCTGCCTCATAATTAGATGAGTCGGACAATTGAGCAGGAACGCTTGCTATCCAACGAATAACAGCGAATGCTTTGAAGAGCTCAAGCCCCATTGTTTCTTTTAAATCTCTTATTTCATTAACTGGGTAGAATAATACGGTACTGCTTCACGTGGTCGAAGTATTGGAATGTACTTCAATTTTCGTTACAGACAACTTTCACGGATCTCCTTAGTATAGAGATCCCTTGCTGGTTAGCCGCGAGGCGCGTCCTCAGGTGGCGCATAGAGGAATCGCGAACTAAAGCGACCATTGGTTCCCTGAGACGCAAGTGGTTCTAGGGAATGAACTCACTGTTTTGCTGCAACGACTTGGTAAATAC
>UYYA01004295.1:0-68223 GCA_900624975.1 Angiostrongylus costaricensis
CCATCTGAAGATTGAGCAGCTCAAGCATTCTTTTAAGAGTGCCATCAGGTGCTCTATCCTGAAGCCATACATGTTTATTTATAGTATATATATATTTATATATATAGTATAGAAGGTTTGTGTGGAGTGCAGTGGTTGAAAGTGTCCTGCAATACACATAGGATCGATCCTCGCGCCCAAAGCTCACCATGCCTTCCATCCCTCCGGGGTGGGAAAATTACTAGAGTTGTCTTAGAGGACAGCAGCGCTGGCTCGACACATCGCTAGGCCACCGTGAGTCATCGTAGAGGTCAGATATACATTCAATCACCTCCAACGATATTTAACGAAACCGAATTTATCGCTCATTCTTTGAGAATTGATCAATGTCGAAAGCCTTACCCTTGATATATATATGGGCTCGAAAAATAAAATAATTAAAACCACAACGTTGCTGAGATATTTGCAAAACTCTGAACCGCAGGTGTCTATAGTGGGGAACGAACGCGCTATTGTCCTTTCCGGGAAGTAACGCGTTCACCACCACACCATGCGGGTCCTTCGTTTCGCCTGTCTCTCAGCTATTTCTATCGATCTATCGGACAATAGCGCGTTCGTTCCCCACCATAGACACCTGCGGTCCAGAGTTTTGCAAATATCTCAGCAACGTTGTGGTTGTATTTCGCTTAGTACCCTGCCGCGAAATTATAGTAGGCAGAAAATAAGAAGGTATAACAAAATAATTAAAGTTTCTCCCATGCCTACAGAGTCGCTGTTTTAACCACACTCGTGGCTAACCAACCTTTTCATACTCCCAGGTCGACGAGCCAATAACCAGACTTGCATATATGCACCCACTCGAGCAGCACCTGTCTTCATTTGGCATCGGCCGTTCCCACGGTTTCTATCATCTTCACTTACATTTGATCCTCGTATTAATTCGTCACTCTATCACAGAAGCTACGCCCTTTTTTCCCGTCGCAACATATTATTTCCTTATTAATTTCGCGTATTTATTCCATTATTGTGTCGTTACTCAAAATTTTTTAACGCTTGAAGGTTTAATTACCGAAGTTTAGGTACGCTCTATAGAGACCAGCGACACATACAACCGAAAACAACACCATGCAATTACCAGCATACCATCGGATCACACATCACATGAACAACCATCTTCGGCTTCCTTCCTCAGATCATAACGCTGCTGGTTTGCCTAAAATGTAATGCTCAAATCTATAGCAGCAAGTTGACGCTACAGTACGACCTCACCAGTTTTCTCTATAACACAGCGAACCTCCAAGAGTAATACTAGGTTGGTCGGAAATTAATGCAGGATTTCCAACATGTAGCTTTAAGGTGGCATATCTCACGGCACAACAAACTTTATTAATCGAGAAAAAAAGCGTTAGAATCTATTCGTTTTATCAACGAGGAATATTTATTCATACAAATTGTATAAAATTCTATACTTTAGGAAATGACAAACTCGTTGAAAAAAATTTCGGCGTCCTTCTGGTTTCTGAAGGACTTCTGGTCTATCCATGCCAAATCAATGAAAGTCGGTATTGACGCTAGTTGTGTGTGTATCTTCTTCCGCCAAAGCTTCAAAATCATCGTCGTCCATGGCAGTTCACGATGATTTTCATTCTCTGCGTCTAATTCGTCACGACTAAATTACTGAAAACAACGTTCCACTATGCATTCAGAAACAATAACCCATCAGGATTCAACAAATAGTGACTCTGTCAAAAAAATCAGTTGTTTAACTCTCAGTTGTTCAATCCTTAGGCAGCTAGAAAAATATTTCACCCAGATTAGAGGGATAGCTATAGAATCAGCACCAAGCCTTGCTATTGACTTTATAACCAAGATGGACTCTCTAGTTCTCGACAACCAATCTTGTTCTGCTGCCGATATACAAACGCTTCATTGCCTGCTCTACACAAAAGAGATGGACAGATACTTCGAATTCTTGAATAGACGGTCAGAGCATATAAAGCTTAAGCGAGAAAAACTTAATGAGAAGTAGATACCCTTCTTAAACGTCGAAATAAAGCTTCCAGAAAGTGACTATATAACAAAATGTACCGAAAATCAAGTAGTAAAAATATACTAGTGTACTATCTTTCCTCTCATCTTTCACACATTAAGAAGACACTCATCAAAATCATGTACTGGACGGCTAAAAATGTGTACACAGGAAAGAGAAAAGGAAGGAATCGCTTAATTTGGCACGATAAGTAGCCATTTCCAACGGCTACGAGCTAAAAGCGACCAGAGTCGGACGAAAAGGTAGAACTGTTCCCCAAAATAACGTCTGGAACCTGAATAAGATCCCTTTTAAGCTACCCTTCGTATAAAATGAAATAAGTGATGCCAAGAGATGTTTAAGGAAAAGTGGTTTTGAAAATTATGTGGTAGTGATTGATCTCCCAGCCAACACCCTGCGCCGCCGGTTACTTCGCAACCGCCTCTATGATCGTTCATGCAGCTCAGAAAATTCTATGATCGGTCCTAACGGGAGAGACGAAGATTGCATGACTTCAGGTACAATATACTTGATCTCATGTAAGGCATGTGATGAAGAATACATTAGGGAGATGGACACACCACTTTGTACCCACATAAAAAGACATTTAGATGGGAAAGGTAAAGTTGGAAAAAGTACTCCTCTAGGCACAGCTAGGGCAAAAAAGCACAATGGTGGTGATTCTGACGTGACTCAGGATTCTGGCGCAGGAATCAAAAACATAAAGGCACAAGACTTTTGAGACGTTTTAACCAAGGTTAAAAACCCAAAAATGGGTCGAAAAGAAGAACAGCTCACTATCACACATGACATGGCGCGCTTCCTCAGATTGATTTACTGAACTGGGTGGGTCTCATCCGTCATCCTACGTGAACAACACAAGGATGGTCCCATATGTTACAAAACTGTGAGTAGTTTTTAATCAAGTGGCGTCCACAAATCTTTACCAGTACCATAGATAATTCACCAAATGATATCGATAGCGTTACGTAGAACATGGTCAGGCTCAGGAAAAGAGGAAATCGCTGAAACATCGGCCATCGAATCGCAAGAAAAACAGTAACGGCATCAACCGAGCCTCAGCTGAAGAAGGGAAATTTATAACATTCGGGCAAAATACCTCGTCCTTTAGCCTCATTATGTGCCGAGCCATTTGGACTGTATTAAAACCGATTTCGAATTCATAAAAGCAGAGTTGTCGAAATTAGTGTTTTGACGCCCCAAATTCTAACCCGCAAAAGTCGTCAGGGATATAATTCGCAATATAATTCAATTACGCAAAGTGAAAGTGCGCAAAATAAACTTTATCATGGTATAAGACAGTACACCTCTCAACGGTTTACCGCCTCATCGTGGCTGGGAGGTTTTCCTGGTTGTCGGACAGCGATGTAGAGCGAAGGGGATTCATCTTCCTGACAAGATCTCCCAAGCTGAGAAGGAGTCCGTTTCCATCAAGAAGCCTTGCTAAGAGTAAACAAATACCAGGACGCACCATCGCCCTGGTATCAAAGTCGCATGGTGGCAAATCTCCCCTTGATCCACAAGGGCTGCAATTGCCTGTGGTGGTGACGAGATGGGGCAGACTTTGGCCAGGTTGACCTCGGGATTCTAGGGAACCACAATGGCTTCACCGGCAAATCTCCAAAAAATGGAGATTGTGCTGGATACCGCACAACCAGTCAGGACGGGCCATTAAAGTGTTCAAGTAAGTATATAACAGTACAACATTTGAAAAATTTATTCCCAAAAATCATAGAAGAAATTTAAAAATACAGATCCTCCACTAGTTTCTGAACAACCATACCTACGCATTATTGTGGAACTGTGAATTAGCCGGCGTCGAACCACAAACAGGCCACTCACGGAGCAAAAGTGTATTACGGAAACCACATCAACCGTCTGCCGAACAACTCAACGATTCGATGCAAACTATCTACTCCGATCCACCAATACAACCAAGAACTATGGTTCAAACGCCGGTAACTACTGTTCAGCTAATAAACCACTGCTGACTAGTTCCGCGCATTTGTTCCGAATAGACCACTCTGATCCACAGAGGCTAGTAATTGCCTATTGGAACGTACTAGTAAGCCGATCCCAGGATTGCAGTGAGAATCCACTCAATTAGAATTCAACGACACTCGTAAAGAAAAGTGCCACAAAATGCAGCCGAAATCGAACCACGCGCAAAAACGGACTTCACTGATGGTGAGTGCCGCACAACAAACCGAATGAAATAGGAGCTGGAATCTCCTCAGTGAGAGAATAATGGAAATTGTATGCACTTCCTCTACACAGCATAATATATAGAAATTTCTCTGAATGTTCCACAGCACTTCCCGAATGGAACGTGCAGTTTCACCAAAAACAGCGTCTAGGACTCTTTAAACTTTACTAAATTACAATACACTGTTTCTCTGATGTAGTTCTACATCATTCCAATCCAAGTAGTTTGAAGGCTGAAGCACTACCATATTATGGTTGCTGGTAAATCTACACTACAATGAAACGGACCCAGAGATTTTCTACGTTTAGAACTGCATCTAGACTATTCAGACGACGAGTTCTGCATGCATAAACCACTTCGAGTCGTATTACAGATGACTTTAGCAAATAATTTCATTTATTAAAAAGTAGAATTTCGTGATATATTTCATCCACTGTACTCACTATACTCGGTTTTGTTTTGGCAAATCCTTACAACAATAAGGTACATAGCATCCATATTTTGTATACAAATCCATTAAAATACCAATTACCTAATTAAAATTACAAATAGTTGCGAAAAACATCAACAACGAAAGTTCAACTATTTTGCAAATTAAAACTATGAGCAAAGATAACCCACAATGCTACTAAACTCTGATTCTCTATCGACACAACAACTAATCAATACTGATAGTTAAGCACGATATAATCTACAGTCATTGAATAATCATAAAACCTTCTTGTTCTTTCGTTTGACAACTGGGACTTTGTTGATTGGTGCAATACGACGAAAAGTGTTAATGTAGACATATCTAGAAAGAAAATACACCATCAAAATGATACTGCGACATAAGAAAAACTGGGAATCTCAGATCATCACTGGAAAGTAAAATCGGCATTTAACCCAGATAAGCTGAAGTTGCAGTCGAAATCACAATGACAACTTTTTATTTACTCCCTATTAGAATTTTTACGGTAGGGTATTATGGGAATTAAAGCCACAATGATGCTGAGATATTTGCAAAGCTCCGGACCGCAAGTGTCTGCGGTGGGGATCGAACACGGCATTACCCTTTCGAGGGCTAACGCATTCACCATCAAACCATGCTGGCCCTTCGTTTGGCCTTTCTCTCAGTTGGTTTTCTATCTACCAGTACAGACATCTGCGGGCCGGAGTTTTGCAAATATCTTAGCATCATTACGGTTTTAACTCACATAATACCCTATCTTGAAAAATAGTAGTAGGCTGTAAATTAAAAGTTAACTAGTAGACATTGTCGCATGTATTTAAGATGTCAACTTTATTAGGCATTCATGCCTCATGGTATTTATCTCACTTGTAGTTTTACTTTCCACTATTATATAAAAAGTACTAGTGATCTCCGTATTTCCAAGCGAGCGGCGTTCAAAACACGTAATGGAAGCGCTTACTAAATTGCAGCAAGAAAACAAGAAAATATAATTCCTACCTGCTGAAGATCATGTACAAAAAACGGAACCATACAAATTGTGAACGATGCGTACTCATAGCACGCCATGCAGCCACCACATCACAGCCTCGCGCAAAATATTGGAATGGTGAACGAGCGACAGACACTGGAGCGTCAAGATAACCTAGATATCTAAAGAAAAAAGCGATATTCAAAATAGGAAGAAGAGCCAGGTTGACAAAACAGACTTTCGTAAGAATGGAACCGAGTCGAGGACGAAAATCTGCACATCTTCTGGAATAACTCCACGAGTGTACGCATCTTGCAGTGCTTCAAAACAGGACGAATGATTCGAATGCCCTGACACACCACCAGCATCGAAAGACAACACACAGTCGACAGAGAGCACCTGCAACTCAGAATTTTCATAAATAGCAAATAAAGCACATAAAAAAATTCGCCAAGCTCAAGGGCATTCAACTTGACACTCCTTGTTCTTCACATTCTGGTGAGAAAAGGTACATCATGAATTAACAGAAAGGGCAAGATTTCCCTAGTACTATTGCTATTGCTGTTGCATGCTCAAGTTCACGATCTCTCCAGAAAATTTAAGAAAACGTTTTCAAGTAACAACTGGTGCCAAAACTTCACTCTTGACTTAGTCGTCATCAGAAAAAAGAATGACTTCCTTACTAACAGCTTCACATCCCGTGCTAGAACCGTCGAAAATCATAAAGTAAATCGCATCACACCTACTCTGAATTTGGAACATTTGACATCAAAGCTTAACACCACCTCTTTACATATGGGAATTACAGGCATAACGTTCCTTAATTTCCAAACTCATTTATTCAAGCAAATCGTTCGATATTAAACACACCTCAATGTACCTCAGCAAAACGCTGCTCAACGCCTGACGATCCCAACGTCCACCATCAGGGAAAGCATCGTAATCAAGTATTGTGACGTCTGACGACATGACACCAAGAAAACGAACGGCCTTCCAAAGCTCGTAACTTCTTTTTAATCCCTATTTAATGAAATACAGTCCATTACAGCAACTGATTCTTCATTTAAGAAACATCTAACTGAAAAATTACCAGTCCTTCATAGTTGCCATTAGAAACACACAAAATGAATACGCGATGACCTGAAGCCGTCAATGCTCGTAACGCTGGTGCGAAGAACATCGTTTCGTCATCTGGATGTGCAGTTACAAGAAGAACCTGCCGTACAAAGCATATGATTCAAGAAATACTTAAAGTTCCCTTTAGAAAAACGGGCTATATTACCTTTGAGAAAGGCTGAAGCGACAATGATTTATTGCAACGGAGGGAAAACAACAAAACGATAACGATGAAAAGAAGAACGCACAAAATAAACGGAAACATTCCTGAAACTGTTAGTATATTATCACCTAATCTCCTTTAAATAATATTTTGGAGTTAGAAATACTAAAACTACGTCTTTAAATTTCATCACTGCTCTCACCACTTGACAGACATTTACCTAGGCACAATTGATGATAAAGGATAAAGGATAAAGCTCTCAGCGTTGATCAATCCCTGAAGGATGCATCATGCATTCGACTTCATCAATTAACGATGGAGTTGACTGAATGCATAACTCGCCTTTACAACAACTCGCGATGGCCTACCGATGTATCGACCCTGTGATGTTATCCTTCCAGACAAGTCTAGTACCAATTTCCAGACCTCGGATGGATGGAAAGCTTGGTGAACCTGGGGCGTTGGGATCGATCCCATATGTACTGCAAGGAGCTTCCAACCATTGCGCTACATGCGCCCACACTAGTGATGATAGTAAAAAAAATCGAATCCAACTTAAAATTTAAACTCTAGCTTTCAAACTTTAGTTCTGTGGATGTTTATTTATCTAATTTGATAGAACCTTTATGCCAAGCTCAGATATGACGTTATAAAATGCACATTCTGAACTGTTTTTAGTAGCCATTTATAGTGCAGTAAAAATGAGACATATAAAACAAAAAAACCTGTTCAACTTGAAGGCATTCACTGATAACTCCGAGGAAATCAAGGACGATGAAGGTTGGAAATTGATATAAACTGCATATATTAAGATTTAGTTGGCACCAGGCGATTCTTTGTTTGGGAACGCCCTGTAACGAGACACAGTGCTCAGTGTGATACGGAGTGAGAGCGATACCTATAACTTACGATGAATGTTTCTTCGACTCGATGCTAAGTATCAGTTCCTCAAATGTTTGAGAGTTTCGGCTCTGTGGTAGACGTAGTGAATCACCAAACGCTTCTCGCATTGCGGTGCCAAATTGGCGCGGAGTATTCACTTGTAGGATCCAGGACACTCCAACAATAAACAATGAAAAGCCGGAAACTGAAATAGATACATTCCAATGATATTTTAGTACTATAACATTTAGTATGACAAGCTAATAGGAACCATTCAATGATTTAGAAAGCTTCCGACAAATTTCCGTCAGAAATACTTAGTAAACCTATTTCTCCTTCCCATCGGTTTATCGCCTCATCATGGGAGGTGTCTCTGGGTGATGGGCTTCGATATACAATAGGGAATTCATAACCCAGCAGGGTTTCCCAAGCTAAGGAGGAGTCCAGCTTTTCCACTAAGAAGCCCAGCTAAGAGTAAACCAATACCAGGATCTACCACCATCCTGATATCAAATTAGTCGCCAGTAGCAAATCTTCCTGTGATTCACAAAGGCGGAAACTGCCCGTGGTGGTGACGACCTAGGGCAGACTTTGGCTAGGGTCACCGCATGATTCCAGGAAACCACAATGGCTAGACCAACAAAGCTCTGAAAAAAAAATGGAAACTACGCTGGGTGTAGTGTAGCGCAGTGAAGATGTGTCAACCAAGTACTCAAGTATAATACGAATAAAGGATAAAGCCCTCGGTATTGATGAATCCCTGAGGGATGCGTCACGCATTCGACTTCATTAAGTATCGTTTGAAGGTGAATGAATGGATATCTGGCATTTACAATGACTCACGGTGGCTTACCAATGTAGCGAGCCTGTGCTGCCATCCTCCCAGACAATTCTGGTGTCAATTCGCCGACCCCGGAGGGATGGAAGAGTTGGTGGACCATGGGCGCGTGGATCAATCCCACATGTGTGCTGCAGGGCGCCTTCGACCACTGCGTCACACGCGCCCATTACCCAAGTAAGTAAACTTGCTTCTTTGCCTAGAGTATGCAATTTATTGATGAACAAGCTTAGAATAACTGACATGACACACAGCTTCTACATAGAAATGACTACTAAGATGTAGAAAAACTATGATTCCCATTACTCCATGAATTGTTGCAAGTAGTAAACAATTTTGGAAACTTCCAATGTAGACATGTAATTCTACCGAAGCCCAATCCTCTTGTCAAACTTTTTTTCCGAAATTGTGTAATATCACCATTAGTATTTCCAAAGTCTCCCAACGATTTACCGCCTCATCATGGCTAGGAGGTCTTCCTGGGTGCCCGGCTCCGATGTGCAGCGGGAAATTCATCCCCCCGCAGGATCTCTCAAGCTGAGGAGTCCGGTGTTTCCATCAGGAAGCCTAGCTAAGAGCAAACCAATATCAATACCATGATGCATCACCGTCTTGGTACTAAAGTGGCGTAGTGGCAAATCTTCCTCTGATCCACAAAAGCTGCGACAGCTTGTAGTGGTGAAAACCTGAGACAGACTTTGGCCAGGCCGACCTCGGGATTCCAAGGAAGCACAATGGCTTAACCAGCAAATCTCTGAAAAACTGAGATTGTGCTGGGGCCCGCACAACCAGTGGAGATGGGCCATTCAAGTATCAAGTAAGTATTTCCAAAGAAAGAAGAAAAAACCACAACACATGCCCTAGTGTATGGAGAAGTACGGCTAAATAAAAACTCCCTTAAGGAAACGATCAGAAATGAGCAGCACCTGTAATGACAGTAGCAACTCCAAGCGCTTTACTAGCAAGTCCAACTCCAGATAACACCTAAATTGTAGAGACCTTGTTTCATTTAATGTTAACTTACATGAAAAGTTCCAAATCAAATTACCTGCGACCTCTGCAAGTCTACGGCCCAGGGTTGTCGAGAATACTTCCAAGCACTTCGAAGACCGGCGACAAGACTAGTAAGTGAGGCAAAGCCAAGGACTTAAAGAATGTATCTATGATTAGGTACGAAAAGTTCAACTGTAATATAAACAAAAACTACGGGAAAAACAATGCCTGCGAAACAGGCGCTCAAGAAACACATACAGAACTCTATTAACTTAAAAAAATCTTTGCTTAGTAGGGTGCACATTTTTCCTACTTTTCCACAATAAAAATGTTGTTGGTCTTCTGAACCTATACGTCGTTCTTGGCAAACCTTTAATCGAGTCCCAGGTCTCGAAAAGCGAATCAAACAGCCATTCGGAATTTCACCCAACAAGAAATTAACAATCAAATGCACCGCAAATCGCATGTACCAGACATTCGTTAAAAACCTCAAATTTTCGAACTTTTCTCTCCAATTCTTTTGTGTTGAAAATAACATTATAGAAAAAAAAGTGTATCCTCAGAGCAATAAGGCAGTCTTCTCTATAAGGACGTCAAGGCACTGATCCTCTAGAGCTCTAGCTGCTCAAGAATCAGCGGCAGTCGTCGAAAAACTAGCGACGTGCCGGATTTTCAAAGCGCGAGCTTTACGCTCATTTTAAGTAAGGGCAACTAGCCTAAAATGTTAACTGGTCTTAAAAACCGGTGTTGGCCAGTTAATCGATCACTGCTTCTTGTCTCCTTACTACTTTGTAGTCTCTTTTCTACACTGTATCAGTGAAAATTGAGAACGACCAAATAGGTGATACCCCAGTAAAAGCACTGCTTGCACAAAACATGAATCCAGCTTCATTTTGCGCAGAACACTACCTCGCCAGGGAAATGTAATGAACGAAACCATGACCACACTTACTTCCCTTCACAACAGTGGGAGACACCGAAGTAGAATCTACTTTATTGGCTACACGTGCAGCCGAATGTAAAGCAGCAGCCGTGACACTGACAGCTCCTAAGCTAGGACTGGTCGGATTGTTCTGTTGCTGTACATCACCCATATACAATCAGAGGCCAGACCCCTATAAATAGAATCCAAATGTATGGTCAGATCACAAATTCACAAAATTCGAACGATAGTGATGGTGAACAAAACGTAAAGTAGAACGATAGAATACACCGAATGTGTAAAAACTTGCACTGAAAGTACTAACATTTATTTAGTACACAAAAATGTCAACAAAAAAGCCAAACTTCAACAAAGGGAAATAACGGTCGATCCTAAATATGAGATGCCGTGGTGAATGAAACGAGAACAGACCATGTGGCCTGTTTGTTAAACACACGATTTGATCATGTGTAAGGGATTACAACGAATAACATAACGCAGACAAAGGAACCTTTTTCGTTTTTCTTCATGAAAATCAAGAATGATGTCAAAAACGGAATAAAGAACACGATGCCGTCAGCGTTACTCCAACTATTCGGTGTCGCTCAGTGAATCGCTGCTAGGAGTGGGAGACCTCTTTCTGTCTTTCTTTCTCCTTTCCTGCAATAAAAAAAGTCGTTCAGTCAAATAAACACAAATATAAGATTCCATATCAAGAACTAATGAAGTTAAAAACAGAGGAGTCATTTCCAAACTTAGTATGACCCTACATAGAACAGTTACCCATGAATTTGCTTCTAAGATAAAAGTAGTGCAAGTGTTTCTATCGAGTTCGTTTGGAAGCGCAGTGGAACTAGACTTATTGTGTAGGTTGCGAAAACCACCGATTGCTAAAATACCCATAACAGAAAAGATAAAGTATAAAGAATGAGGCTCTTGGCGTTGAACACTGAGGGATGCGCCATGCATTCAACTTCCTTAAGCATCGTTTGGAGTGGAGGTGACTGAATGCATATCTGGCCTATACAATGACTTGCCGCGGCCTACCAATGCGTCGCTCGCCTCCGACAACTGCCGACAACTGTACCGCAGGCGCCCCGAAATACCTATAGTAGGAGAGGAAATTTCTTTAGTCTCCAACTTTCCCAGTGATTGTTTTATACGAGAATCAATTAAATAAGATCTGACATTGGGAAGACTTATGTTCGTGATGTAAAACCCATCCCTCTCAACGGTCCGCATATGTAGAATAACAAGATAATGTAATAAAAATTTTACGACGAAATTATGGCAAAGTCTGACCCACCTTCTTGTGCTTTTTAGACTTCTTCTCCTTCTTTGGTTTTCTTTCATAATCGGAATCGTCATCGCTGTATCGACGTGAATGCTTCTTTCTCTTCTTCCTTCTTAAAAGAAAAAGCGCTAATTGCTAGCTGTATACACATGAATGGCTCAATAACGTACAAAAGAACGTTAAGCTTATATCAGCACACACATCAACATATTTTTGACATTACGCCGGCAGTTCTGTCGAGTAAATATAAAGCCAGTAACAATATTCGAACTATGTACTTGAAAAGGAAAAATAGCAAAACAACAAACAAGAACACAACTTATAAAACAGAGAAAAGAATGAATAGATCGTGAAGTAAAGCCAACTTTAAATCTTCTTCAGAGTCGGAAGGACTTGGGCTTCGTTTGCGCTTGCTACTCGAAGATCCCTCAGTGAAACGTCTCCTTGCCGGTGATCGAGATTTAGTCCTGCTTCGCCTTCTACGCTTCTCACGTTCTCTTTCCTCGGCTCTACGACGCTCTCTACAAAATTATTACCGATAAGATCACAAATAATGAGGCGTGCATGCTAAAAAAAAAACGCAACAACTGATTGCCAACCAGACGGACAAGAGAATGTAATAACCACGAAATAAATGACAAGAACAGAAATACCTTTCTCTTGCGCGCTCCTCTTCTTTTCGTTTCTCTCTTTCCCTTTCTTCTGCCCGTCTTTTTAATCTTTCTTCTTCTCTTCTCTTTGATTCGGCTTCTCTTTTCTTGTCTTCTTCTATCCTCTGCTGACGACGTTGATCGCGATCTCGCCCTCGCTCTTTTTCCTTATCATCGTAAGCCTTCTGAAACATAACGTTGTATAATGGACAAAGGTAGGAATGCAAAGAGTGAGACTGAGGGCGATTATTTATAAAAGGCCATGTAGTAATCGATACATTGATGCTTGGATGGCCCGCCTTCGCTGGTTGTGCGAGTCCCAGCACTACTTCCACTTTTTCGGAATACTGCTGGCTTAGCCACTGTGGTTCTCTGGAGTTCCGAAGTCAGCCAAGACAAAGTCTACCCCAGGTCGTCGCCACCTTTATAGGTTAGAAGAAGCTTTTCCACCATGCGACTATTATTATACCAGGACGGTAGTAGTAGATACTGGTATGGTTTTACTCTTAGCTAGGCTTCCTGATAGAAACGTAGTAATCTATTAGAAAAGAAACCGTTAAATATGCGATCCTTCCAGCTGTAAACCCACTTTAGTACTATTTTCGCTTAGAAATAATACTGAAAATCCAAGGGACTACGTTTAAGGGTAAGATTTACTACTGTACATACTGCCAATAGCGCATCCTGTAAAAAGTGCAATATATTTACAATCTCTCTTGAAATGAAAAAAGCGCGTAGTGGCAGTCCATCAAAACTAAAGTCCATCGAAACAGCAGTGGAAAAGTGCTGTGAAACTGAACAACATTAATCCTTTCCACCAATTCTATTGGGAGTGGTAAGTATTCCTATCCGTCTCGTATTTTTCAGCATGGAAACATAAGCAAAATGAGAAAGTAGGGAAGATTTGACAGGATTAGTTCTGATTTCCCCTTCGCATTTAATATAGGCGCTTGCATTTAGCCTTAAACCGATATGAACCACTGAACGAAGATTCTACCTATGAATTTATAAAAATTCGCACGTTTCTCTACTACATGCGTATATATTCATCATAAAGCAGGACTAGAAAGAGAAGGATGGAAAGGATAACATGTGCAAGAAAGCGCGTCGTGAATATCGAACACCGATAAGGAACCTCACATTAGTTACGTGCTGAGCTTCTCACTATATCGCAGCAGCGAAAACCAACTTCAGTCATAACATAGATAAAACTAAGACAGGTATAATGAATTTAGCACTGTTCTGTACCTATTCTAACGTTACCAATACATCACATTAAATAAAAGGACAAAGCTCTCGGCGTTGATCGATACCTGAGGGCTCGACTTCATTAAGCATCGTTGGAGGTGATTGAATGCATCACTGGCCTTTAAATGACCTATGGTGGCCTACCGATGTATCGAGCCAGTGCTGCTATTCTCCCAGAGAAGTCTGGTACTCATCTGCCGACCTCGGAGGGATCGCAGACTTGGTGAACCTTGTGTGTTGGTATCAATCCCATGTGTATCGCAGGGCGCCTAGGACCACTGTGCTACACACGCCATTAGGCCATATTAAAGTTTTCAGTCTGAACAACTATTTATCTGAATACAGATTCAGAAAAGGCGCAAGTTGAAGAACACTGTTAACATTTGCAAGCAACTGTAGTTTATTGGAGAATGTTAGGAACAAAAAAACGAATAATAGATTCCCGTAAAGGTTCACATGTCAACCTGACGGAATTTTGACTCGAATTTCATCTGAAGTAATTTAACGAGATGCGATTTCCAGACAAAAAGTTCTAGTAGAGACAAGAACCTTAAACTACTCTACAAATTAAAATTGGTTTTGCTTACCCTTCTTGGTGGGGTATCATCATGTGATGTACTGTTTCTTCGATGCCGAGGTGGTGTTCCACCCTTTGGACTGATTCTTGTAATACGATCATCAGACACTCCCTTTTCCTTCGTAGGACCAGTATAACGACCACCCGATAATGAACTATATCTGAAACAAACGACAGTAACTACAGAGAGAAATGCCCGTGAAAATTATGTATCTTTGTGAAAAAAAAGTGGAAAGTGTAAAAGGATAAAGCTCTCGGTGTTGATTGATCCAAAAGATACGCCATGCATTCGACTTCATTAAGCATCGTTGGAGGTGATTGGATGTATATCTGGCCTTACAATGGTTCGCGATGGACTACCGATGTATCGAACCAGTGCTGCTATCTTCCCAGACAAATTTGGTACTAATTTGCCGACCCCGAAGGGATGGAAGGCTTGGCGGGCCTGGATCGAGTAGACCGATCCCATATGTATTGCAAGGCGCCTCTAACCACTATGCTACACATGACCTCTGCAAAAGTAACACAATGAAAATGATTAGATGAAAAGTCACCTGTTAGCCCAGTCACACGATTGTGGAGTTGGCTCCACTTTTGCCTCTCCGTTTCCACTTACACGTGGTTCTTTGCGCATTTCGTTGATTTTCTTCTCAATAAGACTTTGTGGAATGCCATCTTCAGATTCGTCTGCCTCAACCAATAGCATCCACAACTCACCCATAAACTCTCGCGCACGTCTCGCGTTCAGAAAACCCGTTATATTTATCTGAATGGGTAGTGAAAATAAAACAGTAAGTTCAAAGGACGACAGAAAGAAAAAGACACTCAATGAAGAAGAGAAGGGAAGGAAAGCAGGCAAGGGAATGAAATGAAGAAGCTACAAATGAATTAAGCATAACGCACTTGCATGATTTTAGGGTTTATATTCTTCTCCTCCAATTGACTCATTATGTATTCGATCACGACGTCATCTTCGATTCCAAGAATTTCATTGATTCGCAACGTTATCCACGGCTTTATGACGTCCAAGTTGATTTTGTCCATATTGATCTTAGAAAAAACCATGCCGAAAATCCTTCAAACAATGAATTGAGAACGTTCTTAGATACTCCTATGCCTAGAGAACAAACCTAGTTGCCATTATAAGAGAAGAAATCGGTAACACAATGCCGCGTTGTAATATAAAAAAAATACCTTCCGATCCAATGTATCCTCGAATTTCATCTGCTTGAGCAACTTCTTTTCCTTGTCAGAGAATCGACCGTCCTGATCTGAGCTGGTACCACGAAAGAAACCAGCGTCACCCATTCTGGAAAAGATTATGGTATCGATGGTGATAAATGGGAAGAGATGAGTGGAATGAAGACAATAAGAGGATGATTACAACGTAAATATGAAAAAACAACGAGGTGTGAAAATCAAAAAAGAAAATACTTCCATGGAAATGAACACGACGCATGTTTCTTGGATGAATCGCCAAACTGCAAGTAACCGAAACCGAAGAAGATAGGCAAATAATTACAAAAACAAAGATGAGTAGGTAGAAAAACTAGCTGAGAGACAGGCGAAACGAAAGACCCGCATGGTGTGTTGGTAAACGCGTTAACCTCCGGAAAGGGTAATAGCGCATACATTACCCACCGCAGACAACTGCGGTCCGGCTTTCGCAAATATCTCAGTCCCATCGTGGTTGTATCGCGAGCGTGAGTATACAAAACGAGGGTAATACGGTAAGTACCATAGGAAAACATTAGCGTAACGACCATCTTCTAAGGAAAAATTCCAAACGTAGCAAATAGTCGACTCCCACTTCAGACATGGATCGAGACGCTCAGAGCTGATTAGAACAAACTCGGACGAAACGTCGCGCGCGACGCCTCAAAGAAGAAGCATCGCAGAGATGTTAAGGAACTCTAGCGGCATCAGACAACTGAGATATTGAAAACAAAGTTCAGTCAGTGTCAATCTTCTTAGGAAACATCACGTTATACTGGTTGTAACTTTTCAAACTATGAGGTTCAAATTCTGGAATGTTTCGCAAGCGGCGCCAGGCCGAGTATATCGATCGCAACTTAGTCGATTGGAGCGAGCAATTCGAGCGATGACTACCAGATCAGTAGCATTTCGTTGTATACTCTTTTCAGAATTGAATTCAAACGAGTTTGTCAATCCGCTTTTAGCCGAACTTTGTATTAAAATGTCTGTCTGGATAATAGGAAATACATCCATAGCTGTTGTCTCTATCCATGAAACTTGTTATTATTGTTGAACATCGTAAAATAGCGATATCTTGCTTTAATACTTGGATGGGCTGTCTTCATTGATTGTGCGGGACCCAGCATAATTTCCACTTTTTCAGAGTTTTTCTGGTTTAGCCGTTGTGTTTCCCTGGAGTCCCGAAGTTATCCTAGCCAAAGTCTGGCCCAGGTCATCACCCCCACAGGCGTTCGCCGCCCTTGTAGATTGGAGGGAAATTTTCCGCCATGCGACCAGTTCGATAACAGCAAGGTGGTGGATCTTGGTATTGGTTTACTCTTAGATGGGCTTCCTAATGGAAACGTAGTATTCCTTCTCAGATTGGAATACTGTGCTCGACGTATGGATCCTCCTATTGCACATCGCCAGACACCCTGAACAATTCCTAGCCATGAGGCGGTAAAGCGTTGGGAGAAATAGCGATATCACTCATTACAGCAAACGAGCAGAGCATAGAGGATTTTCAGTGAGTTTCCAGTGATCCGGATGGACGCCTGTTGAAGACGTTCGTTAAGTTTATGAGTAAGAAGAATATTGATCACCTTCATTCTATGTTCGGAAACATCTCGATGCATCTGGGATTTAGGATTCTTAATAGTAAATCGTCTTTTTAAGTGGTTTACCGCCTCATCGTATTTGAGAATGCCTTTGGGTATCTCGCTGCGGTTCCCGATGAAACTTATCGTTAATTTCTTAGCAAGATTATCCAAGCTGAATATCCGGAAATTTCCTTCTGGAAACGCAGCTAAAATCAAATCAGTGTCAGTTCCGTAAGAATTTCCCTTGCATGAAGGGAAACTCCTCAAGAACCGACGAATGTCTGAATGAAGAATGTCTGCGTGAGATTCCGAGAACTCATGGAAAAATCGTGTCAGGCCAACAACTTGGCAATTAAGTGGAAAATTTGATGGGACCGGTTATACTTCGTGAAGTGCCGTTTAGTTACGAAAAATTATACCAGGTACTGTAAAGCTAATGACTATGTAATGATTACAGTCAGTATGTAGTAAGGTTCAAATCGTTACGCGTTTGAGGAAAGTGAATCCTTTCATTACCAACTGTTGCCAACTTTTGCCTAATATCCATCGTCGAAATTTGGACGGCTCCGTAACCGAACGCGTGGATTTGAGCTTCCCATATGTAACCCTTGAAAGGTCACCCTATTCAGCAGTACGTGGCTCGTTACTTTTACAATGGAAATTGTTAGATTAAACCCACCTCAACACGTGAAACCCCGGAAAGGGTGATCACAAGTTCTGTCTGGTCTGGGATCGAAGTCTTGCAAATATTTCACTATCGTAGTGGTAGTTTTGTTGATCGTTAAACTCAATGACTACATTTGCGCTACTCAGTGTTTCTGAGAAAGGGGTAGCAGAGTGGTAGTGATGCCGCTCATCACGAGCACGGTGCTGATTCGACCCCACACCCGGGCCCACGATGCACCTTATCCCTCTGGGATCGAGGCACAAGGACCACGCTTGCCTGTTCGCTCTTTACAGAACTTCAGGGAGAATCTACTCGGGCAACATTCTACGATATTCAAGATAAAGTACAAATCCTCAAGCATCAACAGAAGCCACACGCAAAAAGTTGGAAGACCTTCGTGGATGATCGATGCGAGGGAACAAACTGAATGCAGGAAGTGCTGGGCTGGGGGATTCATCGTTCCAGTAGTTTCTCCCAAGCTAAGAAGGAGTCCGGCGTTTCCATCAGGAAGGCCAGCTAAAAGTAAACTACCACCGTCATCTCTCCTCGATCCACAATTGCTGCGACTGCCCGTGGTGGTGACGACCTGCGGCAGACTTTGGCCAGGCTGCCCTCGGGACTCCAGGGAACCACAATGGCTAAACCAGCAAAAATCCGAAAATATGGAATTTGTGCTGGAGCCGGCACAATCAGTGACGGTGGGCCATACAAGTATTCAAGTAAGTAAGTCGATTGGTTGATGGAGAACATTCAACGACTACATGAGATACTTCTTCCGACGAGTTGTCCTCCTGGGTTCCCACATAAGCATCGTGGAAGGTGATTCTTAGACAGTGACGGAGATAATCAACAATTGTAACTTAGATGTCAAAGCGCTATTTGAACACCATAGAGTGGTAATGAGCCAGATTATTAGGCAGAAGACGCGGAAGGTTTCAGAGTTGTCGATCATGTACTTCCCAGCTAATTTATTGCAGACCTTGGCTGAATCGAAGTACATGTTTCAATTAGTTAACTCAAACCACACCGTGTGAATGCGTGAATATGATTACATGTAATGGAAGGTATAAGTCGTCAATCTCAAGGAAATAACATTTCAGAAGTTATTGCATCTTTGATAGGAAGCATCGAGGAACCAGTTCATAAAAACAATGTTGCTCGTTGAATTTTTGATAGGAAATCTTCATACCATTCTAATGCTATTGCTAGCATAGCTTAGCCAGAATGCTATGTATTAAGTCGGAATTCATGACAAACATCGTAGATTAACCTGGCCATCAACTAAAACTCGGTACTTTTCTGATGCCAGTAAGTTAGAATCTTTACAGTCTCACTGCTACGCCAAGTAAAGCAATTCAACCTTTCAGCAAGTTCTTTCAAGCTTTAAACGGCATTCTGCCATGATGAGATTGTGTTCGACATTTCCATCCGGTAGGTCAGCTGTCTACAACGACATGCCTCGGCACATCCCAGTGGCACCGGCTATCTTCTCGCAGTGAAAAAGAATAAGACTCGAAAGCTCTTTGCGTTGATTAATCCCTGAGGGATGCGCCATGCATTCGACTTCATTAAGCATCGTTCGGAGGTTAATGAATGCACATCTGGCCTTTACAATGACACGCGGTGGCCTACCGATTTATCGAGCCAGTGCTGCTATCCTTGCAGACAAGTCTGGTACCAATTTGTCGCCTCGGAGGGATGGAAGGCTTTCTGCCATGGGCACGGGGACTGACTCCTCGTGTTTGTTGCAGAGCGCCTCCGACCACTGCGCTACACGCGCTTTTACGAAAAAGAATTATAAATAAAAATTTTATATATAATGAAGCTCGCTGGATCCTCGAATGAATGGTGTCGTCTTGAAATATGCAACGATTGATGAAGCTACAAATGGTTGCATTCGACACTCGTGATGTTCATTTCCCTATTTGTGGTATGTTACAAGCATATGACTATATGGTTACCTTATTTCACGCTTAGTTTTCGAAATTCTTAGAACTTTTATGGAAGGACTACTTAACGTGAGTTGGTTTCGCTCCTTATGAAGGCTTCTCAATGTGTGACTACAGGGGTTAAAGATTTTGGCAAAATTCCTTGGGATGACATAGGCGTGACATATAACGGAGGAGTGGGAAGAACACAAGAGTGACATAAAACGCTTAGCAAATATTTCTTTTTTATTTTATGTTAGCTGATATCTCTTATTGTCGAAATCTCAGTACTTCCTATATTCGATTTGTTTCCTCGCGTCCGTCACCCGCGAATGTAATTTTGCGTGTTGGTTCAACTGGTGCTCTAGGTTTTTTTTTTTAGTTTTCTTCAATCCTAGGATAGCTGTGCTAGAGCGCTTGCAGGTTTACATAACAAATGGGTGCAATTTTTTATGTATTAAAGAGAGAGAACTCATCCCTGGTAAGTCTGGTGTAAACTTCCCAGCCGTAATGGAATGAAGAGTTTGATTGACCTGGGACGAGTTTGAACCTAGTGTTTAGTGAACACCATTATTACCACTGAGATATCCACTCCTATGCTTAACGACTAGTAGTTGACAGTGATGGTAAAATTATAACAAGCAAGTTGAAGGCGTAAGATGTCTGGGTGATTGACAGTGTCAATCTTTACATGAAGACAGAAAGAAGGATATAACCATAACAATAAAAACAAATGATGAGCAAATGACTAGGGAGAAGAGAAACAACACTTTTACGCCACAGAAAATCAGCAACAAAATGCTTTGAGTACTCGTAATCATAACACATTATGATTGCTGTTATAACAAATGTCAAGATGGCCGTCAAGCCACTAGATCCTATATTTAGGGAATTATGGCGCATCCTTGAAAATAAGGTTCACACATACAGTTCGAGCGTATCTGGAAACCACCATTCCTCAGAAGGCACAACGGCCTAGATCATCGGAATGTGGCATTAGGTTGGCACCGCTTCCTTGTATTCGGTTGCATCGAGATTGAAAAGATCCTCAAGTTTCCATTGTAGCGTCTCGAAAGTCGGCCGCTTTTCTGGATCAGCATGCCAGCATTGACACATTAGCTCATATAGTTCCGATGGACAGGATGACGGGCGAGGCATACGGTAGCCAGCATCCACTTGTTGCAGTACTTCGGCATTGGTCATACCTAAAATTAGAAGTCAAGAGAGTTGTTTAGTTCAGCAGCACCTTGTTCTTTTTTTGCTAACGATGTTCTCATAGACTTGTCTCATAAGATAAGTCTTCCCCAGGCTTCCTTTTCCATAACAAATATCTGATAGCGTTCTAGCCAAGCATGAGATGTGGCGCCCATAGAAATTTATTGACCATCCGAAATTCGCTCATTCAACAATTCGAAACATAAATGAGTTGAAAGTTTAAGCTTCCTGGTTATTCAAGCAAATATTGAAAGTGGAAAGTGTGTGAATTTTTTAGCAATTATTTAAGCAGGGAGCGCGTGTGGCGCAGTGGTCTGAGGCGTCCTGCAATACAAATGGGATCGTTTCCCAAGCGCCTGGCCAACCAAGCGTTCCATCCCTTCGGGGCCGGCAAATTGGTACCAGCCTTGCCTGGGAGGATAAGAGCACGGGCTCAATACATCGGTAGGTCACCGCGAGTCATTGTAAAGGCCGGATTTGCATTCAATCACCTCTAAACAGTGCTTAATGAAGCGAATGCATGGTGCTTCCCTAAGGAATTGATCAACGCCGAGAGCTTTATCCTTTTTACCCTTTTATTTAATCAAAGTTGACATTAATGAGTTTCTACCGAGTTTTTAATAGGTTTTGAGTGTTTTAGCTTAAGCAACATTAGATGTTCACCACTGGCGCCCACTTAAGCTGGAAAAGATCTTGACGGTTTCATCTGAAACCATGGTTAAGAGTGACCCTATGACAGAAGTCGCTAACGGTCTTGAATAAATGTGACAACTTTGACTGAAACCGCTCCCAGCGCGCATAAGTCGGCGAACTCTTCTGGTGCTTACAAATGTTCTCGAATGACTGCCTCTGGAATGCGGGGAGGAAATAGAAGAAATATTAACCCCGTAGGAAATTTACTGGCAGCCGTACTTTTCGTATAAATGGGTCATTCGAATAAACATACATGCAATTAACTTCGAACGTTGATCCTTTAATAATCTAACTCCGTTTAATGCAACAGCTCTGCATAATTAAGGGTATTTAGAAGAAAATGTTGACTGGATGATCTCACCTGGATAGGGCGCCCGGCCGTAGGTTACGATCTCTGTGAGTAAGATTCCAAAGCTCCATACATCGGACTTCGTGCTGAACCGATTCAGGTTCGCTGCTTCCGGGGCAGTCCACTAAGGATATTATTTGGTTAGTCACAATTGAATTTTGGCACACACAATCATTAAAAACGAGTAGGTTCTCTTACAGGCTGATCTACTACAAGTTCATCAACGGTCTAGTTGATAGCAATTCTGTTATTCTGCTACTAGCTTCTTCAAATCAGCAAAAACTGGCGATACCCTACTGATGGTGACGGCTGGACGCTTCACTGCGGTTAGCAAAATTTCAGGAATTACCAACTCGACCAGCATTTAAGGACATCACAGAGAAATTCTCTAGCAAAAAAAAACCGCGTAGCAGCAGCGAGCCCAGACACAAATCCGAAGACGTTCGTGTTTAATGAAGGCGAGGAGACGAATCGAATTGAGGAAATGCTCGCATCAGTACACTCTACATGATATCGGGTCATGTGCAATAATAAATGAATAATAATAATAACAATAGTAATATACATGACCCTACTTCACATATTGTGGTGGTACCTACATTTACTTAATTTAGTTCTTTGTCCCGCAAATGTCATCCGTGAAGGTCTTCGGAATTGCATATGGATTTGGTCACCAAATCAAGACTTTATCTCTGTCCTGGCTGTTGTAAAATACTGATCCAGTTAATCATTCACGGAATTCTAGGATAGCGCCTATAAAACGCAACAAAGCTAACTTCATGAGCAGCCGCCGCCCTTTCTCGATCACAGAGCCCCAGAAAGAAAGCGAGTAAGTATGGTTAAAATTCTTGGATTTTCCAAAGGCAGCGTTTCCATTTGGAATCGTATTATGAACAAAATAGGAATTATATAGTAAATGAGTCAACTTAGTTCTACCTTAATTGGAAATCGAGCCCCTACTCGAGCCTCATATTGGTTCTCCTTGTGAAGAAGTCGAGCTAAGCCAAAATCGGCTATTTTCACATTAAGGTTGTTTTTTGTGAGAATGTTACGAGCTGCTAAATCACGATGGATGAAGTTCATCTCTTCAAGGTATGCCATACCAGCGGCCACCTGTAAAGCAACTTTTTACATAATGAATTGTTGAAAGAGAGTAACGGATGTAGGCAAAAGGCAAAAGACAAAAGGTTAAGGCAAAAGTGTCGAAGTTGAGGTGCAATCCTTCAACTTCAGTGCAATGGAATTGATCTCAAAAGGCACCAGACTTCGAACCTTTCAAAGTTTTTGTCTTCAGTATTTTGATCCGCGTCTTTCACGGACATTTCACTCGCAACATCGTACTACTGTAACCTCCGAAAATACAAATATACATTGACACCACTGGTGGTAAAATCGACAATAACCGATAACCAACGTGGGTTATACACTAGGAATCGCGTGAAGAACTGGTTGATATTCAACTAAGTTTAGCGGACAAAACGAATCTTTGTGGTGTTTTCGATTTCCTGGAACAATCGAGGAAATGTAGTGAGAAACTGTTAAACAACAATTTCCTCCACGAAAGGTTCGAACAATTACTCAAATATTCGGCCATTCAGATATTCGGTCAATCGAATAACGAATACATCAAGTGTTTTGGAAAGACGCCATCACGTAAATTGAAATGCTACAATCACGATGATGCTGAGATATTTGCAAAACAAGGGTCTCTGTAGTGTAGCGGTTGAAACGTGAGCCGCGCGAAAGGGGTCATCACGGGTTCGGATCTGGCCTTAGGTGAAGATTTTGCAAATATCTCAGCATCGCTGTTTTTGTGTTCCAAATAATCGCTTGCCATAACAAAATAATAGACAGTAGATTAAAAGTTATACATTGAAATGTTACAATTCAAAGGCTACTAATTTCACTAGGAACTTTTTCTATTCGCAAGTAATCAGAACTATACAGTTTCCTCAAAAATTGCAAATGCCATTAAATTTGCTGATTATTTTCGTGGTTAAAAAATCGACTCAAATTGAGAGTTAAAAAAGGATAAAGGATAAAGCTCTCGACGTTGATCAGTCCGCGAGTGATGTGTCATGCCTTCGAGTTCCCTAAGCCTAATCGCCTAAGCTTAAGCTTAAGCCTAAGTCTAAGTCTAAGCCTAATCACCCAAGCCTAAGCCTAAGCCTAAGCCCAAGCCTGAGCTTAAGTCTAAACCTTATCGCCTAAGCCTAAGCCTAATTAGGCATCGTTTGGAGGCGATTGAATGCATATCTGGCCTTTACAATAACTCGCGGTGTCCTACGGATGTGTCGAACCAGTGCTATCATCCTAGACAGGTCTGGTACCAATTTGCCATAACTTCTATGAAGTATAATTCATCCTTTCAATTTTGAATACATTTAAAATCAAAGCTCCCGAAAATTGAGGAATGTACTCAGTTTTAGAAACTCTCATGTATTCCAAATATGAGTGCTAACGAGAAAAAAAAAGTGGAAAGAAACATTCCGAGAAAAAAACTGAACTTAATCGTGGTAGGATAAGCGGATTTGTTACTTGTAGGCAATGTCCGTAGATTCTAGATTCTAATGGTTTTTTCTTTTTACTAAAGTTCGGACCACAAGTAACAAAGTTCACCATGAGCTGAATATATGTCAGTTTAGAATCTAAAGCAGGCAATAATTCTGTAGAATGCGCATTCAAATCCATGCACATAGTCCGTGCTAGGTAGCACTTCGTTGGTGGTAATTATCCAGGTTGCTTTACACATCGGCCAGAAGTGCAGCGAATGATTTCCAACGGCTTCAAAACTTCTAGTCGAAACGCAATTTCTTTCTGTGAATAAAATTTTTAATAGGGAAAAAAGAAACCTGTGCAGCGATTTCGACGAGATGAACAACTGTGCACTGCTTGCCCTTGCCGTGCAAGAACGTTAACAGATTTTCCTGCATCAATTCGGTTATGATTAAAATCGGCTGATCTCTTGTGCAAACCGCGTACAGTGTAAGAAGTTTCGGATGCCTGAAAAATATAGAAAACATGAAAGTTTCTTCAGCTAGGAAGAAATTACTTCCCAATATTCCTGAATTCTGAACGCCCGGCCAAGTAAGGAAATCGTGACAAAAAAAAACGAAATGTTAAAGGTTCTTTTTATTTCAATTTCCGATATAATTAGGAAAATCTTCACGAGGGAAAGGAAGCGGAACAAAGAAATTAGACAAGAAGGGAATTGTTGAAGTCAGTGGAAAAGAATGTCAATTTCCATTAAGCTACGGCGATCGCTAAACAGGTATTTCGGTATACTATTATACTATTGTCACAGTGCTGTTAACCAGTATTTTTTGAAGTGAGTGTAGCTCAGTGGCTAGAGGTCCCTAGCAATGCAGACGTTGAATCAGCCCTGCCCCTCAGTCTAGTCAATCCCACCTTGCCTCTGCCGTATACAAAATGGTACCAGATTGCCTGGGAAGATGTAATAAAATCACTGATCTGATACATCGGTAGTCTCCGAAAGTCGCTCCATAGGTCAAACATGTATTCAGTCACCTATACGGCACCAGGAATAAAGTCGAATGCATGGCACATCCATAAGGGATTGATCAATGAGGAACACTTCATCCTTTCTTTTGTACATCGTTCTGCTCTTGTTCTGTTTCAAGGGCATACTCTACGATCTCCAAATGCTGTTCTAGTTCCGGGTTTCTAAACATCTCGAGCCGCTGGGAGTAAAAGAAGGAGTATAGTGCATGGATTTTCTTAAGTAGAAAAAAACTCCTGCACACCAAAGGTAGTCATGTTAGAACGTTCCTATCTCGACGCCATATCAGGCCGCCAACGATTGCAGTTCGGAGAGTGATTTTCGGTTTTACCATCAGGTTTACCCAAAGACTTGAGCGATCCTTAGCATGGAATATGCCTTAGTTTCTGAATGGAAATATCCAACTTCGTATCAGCTTACAAGGCTCTCTTAGAAAGTGGAGCTCGTCGTCTAGGTGAAAATACTAAAAATGTGGGAAATGCTTCGCACATTAACGTCGACCGTTATCCAAATAGCTGCTAAACAACTACAAGAATCGTAATAAGCAAAGCAATAGGATTCAATCGTTGAAGCCTTGCAAGTGTTAAGAATTACGAAGAAGTCGTTGTGACACACCTGAGCTTCTTCATGATCTGGGCCTCAGTCAGAAAGTCGTTCGGATCGGCTGCACCCGACTTAAGTTTCTTCACCGCCACCGGCACCGTACCGTTCCAGCGGCCTTCCCAAACCTGTAAAGATCACATCTGGGTTCCATTCACTATTCCATGGACATTTCCCACACGACTTTTAACATTATTACTCGCTGCTCTCAGTGTTTTTTGTCACCTTTCACGTAGTGGTCCATTTTTCAGAAGATCTATTGCGCTTTGTAGCATCTGAAGGTTTTAAAATCAATTTTGCTTGATCAATTTCAGTCAAAAAGTTCTTTCGGATGTTTTTTCTCTCACTGGTTTCAATTTCAATCATTTGTAATCCCTTCGAACTTAAATTTCCCTCTTTCACCAGCAATTTTTTTACTAACCATCCTCTTTCTTAAATTTATTTGTCATACAACTAACGAAATAATTGATATAAAATAAACCAGAAGTAAACTATGACTATCTTAACCTTTTTATTTACTGCCTATAATTTAACGGCATGGTATGTTGCGAAATATAACCTCTATAATGCTGAGATATTTGCAAAACTCCGGACCGCAGGTGTCTGCGGTGGGGAACGAACGCGCTATTGTTCTTTCCGGGGAGTAACGCGTTCACCACCACACCATGCGGGTCCTTCGGTTCACCTGTCTATATCTCAGCATTATAGAACTTAAATTATGACTCTTTTACAACAATCTATGGAAAGGATTTTTGCAAAAATTACGGGGCAGGACAAAGAAAAAGAAAAGAAGGTTGAAAAAAACAGCAAAAATAGGGCAATGAAAATATGAAAGAATGCAAGTCATTCAAAAGTTAACAGTAAAAGGAGCTATTTAGTGGAAATTTAAAGTTTACAGCATTTGTTTTATAAATCTTGGGATTAAGCTTTCGAACATTTCCGAGTCTCTCATGTGTTATGGGAAAAAAGTGAGTTCACTATTCAGCTACGCTGCTGTTGGCTACATGTGTTATTTTCTGGTAAGCATGACTGACTTTATGCATTGATATCAATACATAATTTAGCAGGCGGGTAGAATAGAATAAATCGCGTTATCTCACTGAATATTCTTTCGGTTAAAACCATATTCGTTGAACTTCTGTTTGCTACCCATTCTTTCTTCATGGGCGGAAATCTGAACCACAGGCACATCGGTGTTGAGATATGAGCAAAACTGGAGACATCAGTTGGACTTAGAACCCGCGATTAACCCATACCAGTGGCTCGCGAGTTGTCCAACACACCAATCAAGTGCTTTCATTTACTTTTGCCCACTCGATATTTGATCTTGGGTCATATCTGAGCATCCTTGTGGGTAGTCTTTTCGGTCTTTTATTTTTCTGCAAAAAGTTTATTTCCCACATCTTTTGAATCCAACCACATGACAGAACAGACAGCCTAACTCATCACAGATCTTGTGCAAGACTTAGCTCGTGGAAACCTTTGCTTTAAACCTAATAGTTTACAAATGACCTCTTTTGACGACTTGTTTTACGCGCAAAGCTCATTGAACTTGATTAGATTATTTATCTCCCAACGGTTTACCGCCTCATCGTGGCTGGGAGATGTTCCTAGGTGTTGGGCTGGGATGTACAGCGGGGGATTCATCCCCTGGCAGGGTCTCCCAAGCTGAGGAGTCTTTCCACAAAGAAGCCTAGCTAAGAGTAAACTAATACCACGATCCACTACCGTAGTGGTATCAACGCCGCATGGTGGCAAATCTCCCTCCGATCCACAACGGCTGCGAGTGCCTGTGGTGGTGACGACTTAGGTAAGACTTTGGCTAGGCTGACCTCAGGATTCCAAGGAACCACAATTGCTCGATTAGCAAATCTCCGAAAAAAATGGAGATCACGCTGTGGCCTGCACAATCAGTGAGAACAGGCCATTCAAGTGTCCAAGTAAATAAGATTATTTGCTGCAATATTTACCAAGTAGATCAACACTGAATGGAACTAGTGTATAAAAGATTTCTATTTAGATAATCTTCATGATATTCATAAAAAGTGTAAATTGTAGAGAATGCAGATTACAGTGGTTGTAATTTGTTTACAAAAATGTAAACCCTCTTTACATGACTCATCTCTATATCCACAGTGCGGATCTCAGCACTTATTTCAATCATTTAGTTTCCTTGCATCCGTCATCCAAGGTGTTCGCATTTTGCATGTACATTCGGCTGCTCCTTGAGAATTATTTACCTTCTTTATGAATGCCGCTCTTTGTGTAATCCTGAGAGAGCTGTGCTAGGACACAAACTTGCCCAAAAAGTTCATAAATCACAGTTTGTAACCTTTCTTGCACAAAGCCTGATAGAAAATCTGCTGTGGGAACACCAGACAAAAAATACGAAAGTCATAGAGAAAAAAACGAAAAAGGGTGGAATCAGTCTTTCCTCTCCAACGGACGGACAAACATGCATTGAAATCAATGCATAACGAAAATTGTGTGTAATTCGACTTCTTTTACTCACCCACAGGGCAAAATTCCATAGAAATTATATACTTCTAATCTCACCCACGTGTTTCAACATAGGCATTTGTCGACATTCTAAAACGCCTCCTCTCCATTCTTGGTTGATATTTCGACATCGGCAAGCTTTACTGCTGCTCGCTTTAGTGTTGTTTCAATGAAAAGAATGAATCTTTCCTAGTCCATTTCTCGACCTCGTGAAGGTTATATGAAGCTTTGAACGTTTATCGAGCGCTCTGAAAGATTTTCTGGAAAGGAACTGTCTTGAAGTTAACCGATGGTTTTCCGTCAGTCACAGTATCCCATGAAATACAACCACGATTAACGTTATCGTTAGTTGAAATGGTGTTCTTTAAAGACCTGGAAGAGCATAGTGCCCAGTCTGTATGGCTCGCACTCATAAATAAGAGGTCGAGTTCTTCACGAGATATCGACAACGACCGTAGATGATTTATCCCTGAGTCATTTAGCTTGAAAATCGACCTAGAAACTCAGCGTTGTGATTGATGTACACCATCTGCATATTATGACCTCAATCTCTTTTTCTAATATCGTGCGTAAGAAATCAGACAGGAATGTCACGAGCAATTCTTTCCCGCTTTAGCGATCGATTTCACTCTCGTTTTACTCATTTTCGGAAGATTGATTCTCCTCCATCCAAATGTGTGGGATTTCGAGGAGCTGAACAACCCGATGAGTGCTGACTTCATCGAAAGAAGTGGGTGAACTTATAACAATACTATACAAACACTAAAAATTATAACAATGGTTACTGGTTTATCCATAGATTATGTTCGATTATTTTAACGTTTGAGTACTTAGACATCCATTTGCATTCACCACCCTTTCTGTTTGCTTTAGAGTCCAGAAAAATGCGTTAGTCCACTCCCTGTACAAAAACCAACCTCGCCGAATTGACCGGAGCCGATTTGTTTAGTGAAGATGACTGAACGGCGATCGATTTCCCATTGATCATCTAGAAGCCGACGCATGAACTGACATAGAGGATCATCCCAAAATGATTGAACTAACATACACATAAACAAAGGGACAAACGGACAATCGGACAAGCACACACACACACACGCGCGCGCACGCACGTACCCACGCACGCACATGTGGACGAAATCTGGTGGAATTAATACCGTGGGTAAAGGTGAACGTCTGCGGTGCGTCACATTTGACGCAAGCCTTATCTAGTTGTACGCATAATCCATCGGCATTTTTAGTGTAGTGAGCGATGAGATCTTGTAAAGTATTGAACGGTCGTCGCCTAGTAATAAAGTATCCGCCCTGATCCAGTCGACGGACACGGTAATGTTTAACACAGTCTTCTTCGCGAACTGAAAAGCAATTCATTTACGAACATTTACGAACGGCAGCGACTAAAGGACACTTTACAACATTTTAGCTACTGACATTATTGTTAAAAGAGCAATTAAGATTCTAAAAAAGGTAAGACAACTTTGCAGTTGAGCTTTCTACTGCTTTATAAACGTTAAAAAGAAGGGACTCCACTTTGAGGCTTTTTGACATCGATAGACCCGGAACGTCATATAGCTAAGCTATGGAGGACTAGAGAGAAGTTTTACAGTGCTTTTACATAAGTTTGCTTCCTTATCTTTTATATTCTATTCCTACTACTCGACGCATGGATAGTGCAGTAGTTAGAAGTGCTGCGTAATGTACACTCGATCGGTTGGTGCTTCGAGTCCGCGATCCTGCGTTCCAGCCTCACTGCACCTTCCAACCCACCGAGGCCGTCGAATTGGTATCAGACCTAACTGTGATGATAGAAACACTGACTTGATATGTCGATAGACGTCTGCAACTAACTGAATAAGCCTCTAAGAGGTTGACCGCCGCCGAATGTTGTATAAATCCTCTATTTCTATTAACACAGCTGGAATCAATTGTGATGCCGTTGTTGGTTGAGTAACTCGCATATATTCAAGGAAAGCCATCCAATTTCACGTCAGAGCTTCCCAATAACCTCCTGCATGCTCGGGAGTCACGTGGAACATTGCACTGTCAATGAGACCTTTTGTTTTTGCCGTTCATGGAAAAAGGGTAGCCACGAACAGCTTGCCGTTCTTTCCACAGAGGTGAAGGCTAGATGTATTCCTGGGTAGTTAATAGGTAAGCTTACTAGTTATCGACGAAATTCACTTCAAAGCTCTGAACAGTTCATTAAATATCACTAATTAACTTCAGTTTAATTCTCAATATTTTTTCACAGCACAACCACCTGATGTCGTTCTATGCATTAGAGAAATAGCTATATTTGGACCTGCATAAGCTGCAGGATTATTTATCGTTATCATAGATTTTCATCTTTTTATAGGAGGCTTAGAGCCTCGGCCAAGCCGTGCAAATCAAACAAATAGTCGGTGGACAAACGCTCTTCTGCGAGTCGTTTAAAAGACCAAATGGATAAGTGTGTTTGCTTAATTCTTGGTATTAGTGTTAACTTTCCCCACCAATATCGGTATGAAGCTATTCCTCATTCATTTTCATATTTAAAGCAAATGGATGCATCAGCTAATTTTCAGCAGGTGAAGATGAACGCGATTTACCACTGTTTGCTCAAGTTACACGTAACTGATGATTTTCACACAGTAAGGTCATTTACCCCTCCGAACGGCTTACCGCCTCATCGTGGCTGGTAGATGTTCCTGCCTGTCGGGCTACGATGTACACTGGGGGGATTCGTCTCCCATCAGAGTCTCCCAAGCTGAGAAGGAATCCGGCTTTTCCATCAGGAAACCCGGTTAGGATTAAACCAACTCCAGGATCCACCACCGTCCTGGTATCAAACTGGTGGCATGGTGACACATCTCCCTGTGACCCACAAAGGTGGCGGCGCCCCGTGATGGTGACAACCAAGGCAGGCTTTGACTAAGTTGACCTTGGGACTCCAGGAACCACAGTGTGTAAATCAGCAAATGTAAACTATGCTGGCTCCGAACAACAAATGAGGAGGGCCTATCCAAGTATTCAAGTAAGTAAGGCCGTTTACCATCTAATCGCGGCTTAGAGATCTCTCTGAGTGCTCATCCGCAACGAAAGGCAAGGTGATCATCCACGCAATAGGGCAATCCAAGGAGATTGATGTTGCTATTCGAAAGCTTGTCTAGGACTAAATGAAGACCAGTAATTCCCGTCGTCCTGCGGGCAATTTAGTCTCATTGTAGTAAATCTCCCTATCCACGACAGCCAACAGGACTGCATTCAGCAACGACCTTCCAGCGTCCCATGCATTATTTAGAGACTTCAGCGAAAAATCTTCTTTAACCAATAGTATGTCGATTAGATGGAAAATGTAATGAACCCGTATGTTCCTTCATGGAGCCCAACAATTAAAGCACTCTACCAAGTACTTAATGTTATCACAAATATCTGAGGAATGAATACAAATGTTTCTCAATCTAAGTAGCCCACTAAGGATAATAACAAAAGGATAAAGTTCTCGGCGTTGATCAATTGCTAAGGGATGCACTATGCATTCAACTTCATTAAGCATCGTTTGGAGGTGATTGAACGCATATCTGGCCTTTACAATGACTCGCGGTGTTCTACCGATGTATCGAACCAGTGATGGTATCCTCCCAAACAGGTCTGGTATCGTTGCCGACCCCGGAGGGATGGAAGGCTTGGTGAGCCAAGGGCGCTAGGATCGATTCCACGGGTGTGTTGCAGCGCCCCTCCGACCACTGCGCCACACGCAGCCCACTAAGAAAATAAAAGATTTATAACTGGAGGTAATAAAAAGGTCAGCATAGAACAAAATGATAACAACGTAACATCTGCAGAAATTGACAAAATATATAAACATGGATTTAAGTCTTCTAATATATCGTTGTTTTTCAGATGGTTGTAAAGAAGCTGAGAAAAAGTAGAAATTTCATAATCACTAGGTTAAAAAGCACTACATTAAGTTAATTCCGTATGACTAAACAATATACATGGAATATTCACCCAAACCGACCTGACAATGACAGATCGCTCTGACGGCTCTCCGACTCTCGCACCATAAACGAACCGTGCTGATTCCCCAGTTGTAACAACATCTTCTCGGCATCAATTCGCCGAAGTTTTCCAAAGTACCATCTGAACAAAATCAATACGAGTGATTTCCGACAACCTGTAAAGAATATTCACGCTTACGGTTGTGATTCGATGCTTTTCTCTTTGGCGACGTAGTTACTTGGTATGTAGCCGGTTTTGCCACTAGCCTTATGTCTGGCAAACCACCATTCACCTTGCATGTCGTTCAAAATCTCCAGAACCTGGATTCATCCATTTTTTCGGGCAGCAAAAGAAATTACTGTCTTCACCATATATATTAAAAAAGATCGAATAAAGGTAAGATCGTCACATGTGATCTTCAACTTTAAATACTTTTGTACTATCGCCCTCTCTCTCCCTTCCGCTATGAAACATCGGCTTAGACATAGGTTTATACATAGAGTTAGACATAGATTTGGGTTTACGGTTGAGGCTATTCTTATTACTACGCATGCTCTTAGACGATTTATTTGTGAATATTCGACATTACATAAGCTCACCGTTTTCGAAAGCCTTCAGCATGAATAGGGATAATAAAGGATAAGGCTCTCGGCGTTGATCAATCCCTGAGGGATGCGCCATGCATTCGACTTCATTAAGTATCGTTGGAGGTCATCGAATGCATATCTGGCCTTTGCAATGACTTGCGGTGGCTTACCAATGTGTCGAGCCAGTGGTGCTGTCCTCCCAGAGAAGTCTGGTACCACTTTGCCGACCCCGGAGGGATGGGAGACTTGGTGGGTCATGGGCGCGGGGATCGATTCGACGTGTGTGTCGCAGGGCGCCTCCGACCAGTGCGCCACATGCGCCCTTGATGAATAGAGAATTGCAATAAACCATCCAGATGACAGAGAAAGATTCCTGTGAGTTTCATTAACTGATAGCTTTGAAACAACACAAAAATTCAGCAGAAAATGCAGGAAATGGTAAAAATGCTTTTAAACGAAAACAGAAGAAAAGCTTGATTAAAGAAATATATCTAATATTGTTTACTGAAAAGATTTTTGTGTATTTTTGCTAAAGGTGAGATCAACAGATAATCGGGTCCGAATGTCGAATCATTCGAAATATCGCCTTATTCGAACATAGCTCTCTCTGGAATACCAAAAGAAGGACATGTTCGGTCGAAAACCTCGGTAAATGTACGAAAAAATGTGGAGTACTCGATTTAATGAACGTTCGAACATTGAAAATAAAGCACCGGCGCACTGGTGAACGTTAATCCTACACAAGTCATATTGCATCATCAAATTTTATCCGAACTTCGAATAACGAGAGACTCTAGTTCGATAATGATGCCGTCCGAAACAGTTTCAGAGCTTATCTTCCCGGAAAACAAACTTAATTAAAAATGAAATGAAAGAAAAATTGGACTACGAAACACCTCGCCCTTTTTGAAACTCAGATCGTCATCGGTTCGAGCATCGTAGTCGAACAACGCGACGAAGCACAACGTGTTCGGCGGGGAGGACGGCTGGATCTTCGTGACGGCATAGACCTCGCCCTCGGACGGCTTCCTCACTCTTTTCCCAGCACATCCGCCCATTACGCTAGTAATCAGTCGATCAATGACATCGATAAGTTGATCAGATGGGAAGAGCACTTACTATAAAGAGAATGGATAACATATTACATCAATAAATGCTCAGTCAATTCGAAGCTTTCAATGAAGGATGAGAAAAGAATGAAACGATGAAAGATTTATCATTTTTTGTGAATCAGGTACGCATGGGCCAAATGTTGAAGGAGAAAGAAAACAACGAAAACGGCCTTGGAGAAGATGAATTCACAGAGAGCCGTGCAACATCAAAAACGTGTCTCGTTTCAGCTCATCAAAGAGAGTTCGTAAGGTAAAATTTCAGTTCCACCGAAGCAAACGGCTCTATTCAGTCCGAATGGCTTTTCCGAAGAAATGGAGAACCTAATTAGCTAAGGACTACCGTCGTCTCTTGAAGTCTCGTTAACCACTGTGTGCCTTCAGCAGGTACCAGTAAGATTTCCATTCAACCCTGGCGAACATCAAGAATGCACTGCATGAGTTGCCCTCAGTCGAGATCCACAAACAACTTCACAACCTTATTTTCTTTTTTGTCTAAGGGGGTATCCATTTAGGGCTTTCCAGACTTCTCCTTGGTGATCAAATGCTTGCAGATAGTTTGCTTCGAATTTCGGGAATAGGGGTGAGGTTTCTTAGTTGGAGAATTCTCTAAACTGTCACCCATACACTCGCTACTTACTTATGTGCTGATTTTTCACAACTATGACTACATGTATACAGAGCATATCAATCAGTTTACCCAACAAAGAAGGAGATCGCATTTCCTGGTCGCTCTTGATCCGCGCTTAACCTAACCAAGTAGCATCGCGACAAACCGGCTCGAGATCCCGTCACGTTAGGAAGATCCGTCATGGTCATGGTGTATATGTTTTCGTAACTCTCATAAAAGAAAATCATGATGATAACAGTGGAGTGATAAAAAAAAAAGCGATAAGAGGTGACATCAACTTTTATAACACAAAAGGGAACGCTTTAAAAACGGGCGCCAAAATAGGCCACTGCGTCATCGGTGCGGAAAATATTGCCGGAATGGACATCCAAACGGGCTAACCGAATAGTCTGTCATTTTGAGTGGGTCATTCGGTCGTCGAATGTTCTGCGAAAGGCAGCTGCATTCAGGTAAAAACATCATCAAGGTCAAATTCACATTCACTGTCTCGGCGAATTTCTAAGCAAAAAAAACCGATACAACAACCCATCTCTGTGAGCTTGTTTTCAGAGAAGTCAGTTCAATGTGGGAAGCTGAAATGAAAAGCCAAGTTATCTGGAAGCAGATCTTTTCAAACCTTCAAATCTTTTAGAGCAGGGAACAACACTGAATCTAAACGGATAATTGTATATTGTGAATAGGTCAATGAGGTGAAAGCGATGAGGTGAGTATGAATATGAATATCACTGTAAAAACTTTGTCCAGACGTTAAACGGAAGAGAAAACGATTTTTGTTGTATCTATGATAATGTAACGAGCTTAACCTTGATAGAATGAGATTCATTCAGGATTTCTGAACAATTAGATGTGTAGAAGAATATCTGAAGAAAGCAGAACTTTCTAATATTTTGACAAAATTAACAGTGTAGTGTAAAACATAAAAGAGAATTAGGTGAGTGAAGAACTCTGTAAAAGACATATATAGATCAGTTAAGGCTCATGGACAGCAGCATTCGATCTTCATAGAGTTTTGTTATCAGATAGCGATATGGGTGTGGTTTAATGAAGGAGGAGCTGCTGCCGCCGATTGAGGTAAAGGTCACCCATCACCAGGAAGTCAAACATTGGTCAGCGGCGGTTTCAGTCATCGGGTTCGCCCGCTCGCCAAACACGGACCCATCAGCTCAGTCACGGGCTATCGATAAACGGCCGACGAAAGGTTAAGTCGATACAAAGGCCAAGGTGAAATCGGTGTCAGTTTAACGAACGCGACAAAGAATTTAATGATTGATCAATAACTATTATGGTTGCAAATCTGTTAACGACGGGGTTCGTCAAAATTGTTGGGTCGTAAGCTTTTTCTTTACTCGAAAAAGAAGGAAAAGCTGCTTAGTCAAGATGCACATATGGGAAAGAAGATAATATTCGATAGTAACTGCACTCACCTACGGTTTTCTTCTTCTTTTTGTTAAGGTGCATAAAAAACAAAGATCAAGTGATTTCAACCTATACATTACATCCACATCATTGAGGTTACCGAAAGAGGTCCTTAGCGTCACAATTTGTGGGATCGGTTACTCGTTCAACTCCGACTCCAAAGAGATTAAGCTCTATACTGCTTAGGTGACTGGTTTACCAATTGATTGAATAGTAGCAGACAGGGGCTCAATACGATGAAACGCCGACGTTCCCTTCATTGACGGGTTCCGGCAATTATCACTGTACAGTCCGAAAAAGCTTTTCACATAGCAAGTTTTTAGATGGAACACGTCCATGACGGCGCATCTTGATGAATTTAATTAACGCGACAAACTTGGATCTCAGCTTATTTAGAAGAGAAAAGAACACACACATAGCGACTTTGCCCTAAGGATTTACGTCATTAATACAACGATACGTCAAACAACAATCGCATTTGTTGATGTCACTTTACATGGTTGCAGAATTCACGTTTTGAAGAACGCTTCGTGAAAACAACGACGTGTCAAATGACGATCAAATATTTCAATTTAGCACTTTTCCTCGTGGGTTATAATCCGACTTTTGACGTTATTAACGCTTTCAAGGACCACTGTAACTCTTCGGTAGCTCGACCGCCAACTACGTTATAATCAACTATATAAGGTAGAAAGCTCTTAGCGATGCGCTATGAATTTAACTTTATTAACAAATTTGCGACGACGTGACCTCTACAGAGGTCATTTATAACGGAACACATGGCCGATGTGACCTCCATATGTGTCATAGCCAGTTGAGAAAAAATTTATGCACAGTCCTGTGGGAACGCATCGAGATATTAGACGTCGTCGCGAATGTGTTAAGCATAAACGTAGTTGAGCATATACTTGGTCTAAATAATGACCTCAGATGGGTTGCAGATTTATAAAATCCGTGTTTTTATGATCTTAGACAAATCCAATGAAAATCTGCGAAGGTTCGAAAGTTGGAGACTGTGCTAGCACCTGACTCCAACTTATGACGTCGTGTATCTTGCAAAGTATCTCTAACCACCACGCTACGTGTTCCCCGATTAACTACTGAAACACTTTTCATCAATAGAAGAGATACAGTTATGAGCCAGTGCCAAAATGGCAATTCTAACTTTATTCTCCTTCTTTATCAAGATTATTTAATACATTGGAGATGGTGAAGGGCACTTGTAGCGCAGTGATGATAGCTTCCCTTCAATACACATGGGTTCAATCCCCGCACACCTTACTCACCACCACGGCGAGTTGATTTATAGACCAGAGCTGCACTCAGTCACCCAGTCACCTCCAACAATGCTTGATGAAGTCGAATGTATGGCGCGTCCCTCAGGGATGCATCAACACCGAGATCATTATCCTTTATTACTGGCAAAGATTCCTAACCTTGTCTGGCAACCCGTAAGACTACGTAATCTTCATCGATGCACTATTTGACTACGCTGTTGTTGGCGTTCACTAGTCGCAATATGTGTTATTTCGTGGTATGCACAACTGCCTTCATGCATTGAAATCAATAAATGCTTTAGCAGGGCAGGTGGAATAGAATAAACCACGTTATTTCACTGAATATTCTTTCGGTTAAAACCACACTCTTTGAACTTCTGTTTGCTGCCGATTCTTTCTTCATGGGAGGAAATTTGAAGCACAGGCACATCGTTACTGAGATATGAGCAAAACTGGAACCTCAGTTGGCCTTAGAACTCGCGATTAACCCACACCGGTGGCTCGCGTGCAGTCCACCACACCAATCGAATGCCTTCATTTGCTTTTCCGCACTTGAGATTTCAGTTTGGCTCATATCTCAGCATTTTTGTGGATATTCTTTTCGGTCGTTTACTTTGTTGCAAAGAGTTTATTTCCCACATTTTAGCATTCAACAAGGTTACAGAACAGAAAACTTTATTGGTCAGAGATTTTATGCAAGACGTAGCTCGTGGAAACCTTTTCTTTACACCTAATTGCTTAAAAAGATCCTTTTGACGATTTGTTTTACGCGCAAAGTGCGTTGATCTTGATTAGATTATTTACATCCCAACGGTTTACCGCCTCATCGTGGCTGGGAGGTGTTCCTGGGTGTCGAGCTGCAATGTACAGAGGGAAGATTCATTCCACAGGTAGGGTCTCCCAAGCTGAGAAGGAGTCCGGCGTTTCCTTCAGGAAGACTAGCTAAGAGTAAACCGATACCAGGATCCACCACCGTCTCGGCATCAAAGTCGCATGGTGGCAAACCTCCCTCTGATCCACAAGGCCGGCGACTATCCGTAGTGGTAACGACGTGAGGCAGACTTTGGCCGAGCTGACCTGGGGACTCTTGAGAACCACAATGGCTTAACCAGCAAATCTTCCATTTTTCTCTATCGCGTGCAAGAGTAGCCCAGTGGGTTCTGCTCGCTCTAGGGACTCGTCGAGCATCATATCTTTTTTCAAGGCTCTTTGTGAAGAACTCTGACCATTGGGTCGGTGGTCTTCCTGCAGTACATTTGGCATCTCGAGGAATCCAGTCACTAACGGCTCTGGTCCACCAGTTGTCATTCATACGCATTACGTGTCCAGCCTACCTTATCTTCGACTGTTCGGCGTACAGAACGGCATCTTTGATTTTTGATCGCTGACGCAGATCGGAGTTTCGGATCCCATCCCTTACTTGTGTGAAACGGAATACTCCTAGCATCGTTCTTTCGACTGCGCACTCAATTACGCTGAGTGACCTTTCAACCTGCTTACGCAGCGACCAGGTTTCTGACGCATACGTTAGGGCAGGAAGTACCGTTGTGTTGAAGAGATGGACCCGGACTCGGGTGTTCTTCGTTTTCCTCTTTACATCCTCGATACTCTTGAAAGCTCCCGAAGCCGCTCGTTTCCTTCTGCTCAACTCTGGAGCTAAGTCTTTCATCATGATATTTTCCCGACCACGTTAGACATAACTGGAACACTCGGAGATATTCTTTCCGTTGAGCGTGAATGGGGCATACGAAACCAATCCATTCTTCATGAAAATTGGTTTTGTGAGATTTAGTCAAAGATCAATCTTTCCGCAGGCTTTATCAAAGTCGTCAAGCATACGTTCCACTTGGCTAAAGTTTGGTGTTATAACGACGATGTCATCAGCAAAGCGAAGATGGTGTAATTGTCAACCATCGATTTTCACTCCCATATTATCCCATTCCAACGTTCGCATGACGTTTTGGAGGGTGGCGGTAAATAATTTTGGCGAGATGGTTTCGCCTTGCCTAACTCCTCTTCTGACGTCAATGTTATTATCGTTGTAGAATGGTGATATCTTGGTTGTGAAATTTTGATACAGCTCACGAAGCTTTATGTACTGAGTAGGGACCCCCTAACTATCAAGGGCACCCAAGACTGCTTCTATCTCAACTGAATCAAAGGCCTTCCGTAAATCGATGAAAGTGAGACAGAGAGGTCTTTTGTACTCTCGCGATACTTCAATGAGTCGTGTTACCGTGTGGATGTGGTCCATCTTGCTAAATCCGTTTCGAAACCCTGCTTGCTCATATGGCTGCCCTTCGTCTAGTGTCCTGTCAATCCTGTTTAGGATGACTCGAGGGAAATGTTTGTAGACGACAGACAGTAAGCAGATTGGGCGATAGTTGCCGATATCGTGCTGGTCCGCCCCTTTTCAAACAATAAGACGGTCTTGCTGATCTTCCACTAAGTAGGGACCTTGCATTCAGACAGGTAACGTGTGAGGAGCCGACCCTGTGTGTTTACGACGACTGGCAGAAGGTTCTTCGAGTCTTATGGTCCTATCCTGTCCAGACCCGGTGCTGTTCGATTTTTCACCGACGAAATGGCATGTCGGATTTCGGAAGGGAGAACCGGTAGTACAACATATCCATCTTCCTTTATTCATATGACAGAAGGTGTACGGAGCCATCGAAGAGAACCGAGTAGTATTCGTGAATGTTTTTTTTCCATTGCCTTTCTACACGCTGTAACTGTTCCGTTTGGGCGCCGGAGAGCAATCATTTTGGTCTTGTAATTGGCGAAGCTTCGGTGGGCTTTGCGAATGCTTTTCCCAGCCTCTGCAGCTTCGGCCATTACTGCTGCTCTTCTCTCTCTAAGAACATCTTTCATCGCCTCTCTGCATTGTTTTGCAAGTTCGGACGTTGGTTCGCGGTTGCCTGCAGCTCGTGCGATTCCGCGCTGGCGTATCAGCTCGAGTGTTTCTGGAAACAGATGTCTCTTGGTAATTTTCGAACTCCGAGCTTTCATAGCGCTGGCACGAAGATGTTGAATGAGAGGATTGTATTCTTCGTCGATGTTATCGACAACGGCATCCTCCCAACAGTAGTACAATGAATTGAACAAATCCCAGTTTACGGTAGTTCTGGGACTTCGGTTTTGGAATTTAGCGGCTTTTTCTCCTTTCTGTGTGAAATAGAATCTTGCACGGAGGAGACGATGATCTGATCCCGTGTAGAATTTTGGGACAACAGCGACATCGATTAGGCAAAACCTATTTACTATGATGTGGTCTATTTCGTTATGGAACTCTCCATTGGGATACTCCCACATCCAGCGCAGTGGGCGGAGCTTCTGGAATTGCGAGATACCATGGATTGTCTTGCTCACTATGATAAACTCAGATTGCCGCAAACCCTGTTCGTTCCATTCTAATCCGTGGATCCCAATGTGACATTCTTCAGACGTTCTTCTTGGTCCAATCTTGGCGTTGAAATCTCCAACGAGGCCTTGAAGAATGTATGCTCTTCCCTGTAGAACTTCTCCAAGTCCATATAGAACGTTTCGACTTCTTCTTCGTCATAGCTTGATGTAGGGGCGTAAACGACGAAGATTGCCAAAACCGGAATTGATCCACGTCCTTTTAATAGTAAACGTCCGATCCGGGTTGCAAGTTGTTCGAATGAATCGATGTTCAAAGACAAACTCGTGCTGACGAGAACGCCAACGCCGCCGACTCCTCTACTGTCGCATGTTTCGAGGAACAGTTCTTCTCCGGTGTCATAGTCGGCGTTGAGAGGCTGGCGTCTTCTCGTCTCGGGCAGGCCGATGACGTCATACCTTATCCTTCTTGCTTGCATGAGCAAGTCTTCTATCGAGGACTCGGATGCAAGTGTAGGTGTATTGTAGGTACAGATCGTCATCATAGTTCTTTGAAATCCAGGCAGCTTCCATTGGTCCTGAGATTTTAGCAGCTTCTCCGTACTAGTCCTACCCAACGCTGCGAAATTGGGGCCTCTTTCGGGGTCAGGGGAATGAGGCCCGAGGCTATCGGTCAGCACCTTATTTGTTGGAGGCGACTCCTAACCGCTTCCCACAGACTTCGCAGTCACTTCATTACAGGCTTTCGGCCGAATTGTCTCGTAGAATGCAATCCGCATAAGCAAGAATGCACCCACACACGCATGCATGAAATACACCTAGCAAATACAGAAAGTATGTGCCAAATTGGCGCAGCAGAAACAGCGAGTCCATCCCTGGGTTCACCTGCGTCTCAGGGAAGCAAAGGTCGCTTTTGGTCCACGATTAACCCCCTATCCGCCACCTGAGGACGCTCGACGGAGCTTCGCGACTAACCGGCTCGAGATCCCTCATATGAGGGAGATCCGTGGAAGTAAGTATATACCATTTAAAAAATCAATGTTGTTCTATTTCCGTTAATTGTCTTGTTATTGCTCTTTTCACATGCATTTTTTACCGAAATACTATGAATGGACAACAACGTCTGTTATGAACCTATGCTAGCTTTCTGAACATGGCAAACAATCGAGCTGAGCGAATGTTGAATAACAGAGGTTGCTTTCAGAAGTCTTAGAACACGCATTTTAAAGAGCACCGGAACTCGAACTCAAATTTTAGATGTCCCTGTTGTTACAGAGAGTGCTGCAGACGCAGTGACCGGTGTCATTACAAGCGCCGCACGGCGTGCCGTTCGTATAGATTGGGAAGCCAATATTGACATGCCTAAAGTTGCTTAGAAATCAAGATTACTCTAGAAAAAAACATGTTCGAATGACTTACAGGTCGCCATATTGGCAAACAAATGTCATGAAAGGTGGAATGGACCCTTCAATTGCCATCTGAAAATCTTTTTCAAAGAGTCTGTGTCGATGCTCTCAGTTCTAATGTCCAAACTTTAAAGGGAAATTATCAGCTTTTCATCACATGCACTCCAGAGGGTGTCCACGCTCTATCATAGCTGAACATGGTGCCGTGTATTGTCTTCCATCTAAGATTTCCTAACAAACTATTATCACTTGAAGGAACGGGATCTTTTGGGTGTTATACGTTGGCGTAAGATTGACTAGTGGTGGGTCAGTTAATGATGTGTTCCACTATCCTTGAAGTATCTAAAAAGCGAAGTAATGGGATGACTGCAACCAAATGTATCGAGTTTCACCAATTTGGCATCGTGGTTTAAAAAGGTGGTAAGATTCACAGGGTGTGGAGATAACCTATCAAAAATTGTTGTGCCATGTCTAATCCCCATAATTTGAAATGTTTTACCAACAAGTTTGCCTACTGGTTTCAGAGAAAAATGACTGGAATATTTTTTCTTTTAGGAAAAATGTAAACCTGTGGTTTTATTCTTACTCACATCAGGTATGCGTTGCAAGAGTTGGAGGATGTTCCAGTTCCAGAGTTGCAAGAGTTTAAGGATGATAAAGAGGTTGATATCTTCTTCGTCGTCATCTTCGGGATCAGAGACGGGGAGGGTTATGTTAAACCTAGCACTGTTGCTGTCGACGTAATTGAAGCTAGGATCGCTGTGATTGGTGCACATCTTGGAAATGTTGAGAGCAGTCTCCTCCAATGAGCAGCTGTATTTTTAAGGAACAACTGTGAAAAACAGCACACTCGGTGGAAAGACTGCAACAAAATTTTCGTCGCAGCGAACTTTTTCCTGTTACCAGAAGACTCGTTAGGCGGTGGAGAAAGTTAGATTCCCGGCTTCGCCATTCTTCTATGTTCCATTGGCAAAATCAGTGCTGAAAGTAATCCTTTTTACAGTGGTAACGGTCCCTCTCCCAGATTCCCAGTACCCGAACAGACCGTAAAGTGTTGTGTCCACTCTCAGCTGCATATCTCAGAAGCATGCTAATAAGAGAGTCCTCATTAAAAGAGGGGCACTTGAACTCTGCAAAATAGAGGAATACACTGTATAAAGAACCACATTACAGATCTAAACTGGTTAATAAAAAGAAGAGAAAACCTTGGCCAATTATTCCTTGAGAGCTAGTGGTCTGCGATTTCTGAAACGATTTCATTAAATTCATTCACTTACTACCAAAACGTCATAATAATATCTAGAAAACACCAAACGCACCAGCACTAGAACAAGGATAGCGACGAAGGTCTCATCTTCTCCGAATGCTTTCCTAAATGATCCGTGGACTTTTATGTCAACTGCAAATGTTTTTTTAAAATGTAGTTTTGCTGTTCTGTTGTCATCGAGTATTTTTTCTTTGACAGATAACATTGTCACACATTTTAACATCGCTGTAAATTCTACATGTACATTGTCATAGTAGTGACTTCTTCCTTCTGATGAACTCATCACAAATGCCACATCCACATCAGGGATCATGGTTCATTTATCCGATTAGAACCAAGTAAGCGATCGTCTCGAGGATGCCCGAACTGCGAGAACGTGAAGCGGTGGCTTGTACTGGAAAGGCGGAAACTGTATAAGAATGGAAAAAACTTCGGAAAACTTCAATTACACTCAGTTCACAGACACAAATTGGTATTTTGTCATTTCTTTTACTCAGTGCCGCGTTATCGCTTAAGCAACGCTTTTGCCTCTAGTATAACTGCGACCAATTGTCAACTGTTGTAAACCAGATTGAGGTTCCTTTCTATTACATTTCTTTCAAGGATATAGGTAGATTTTGCTCTAGTTCCAGATGGTTATGTTGAACTCCTGATCTGTTACAACTGTGTTTGTATCCCTGCTGTGTAAGGTATCTTTTTTTTAGCGGCATAAATGTTTCAGGATTACGTTAACTTTTTGATTTACTGCCTTTTACTATTTTTCACGGCAGGGCAATCTATGTGATATAACCACAATGGAGTCGAGATATCTGCATAACTCCGGACCGCAGGCGTCTTGGGTGGGTAACGAACGCACTATTGCCCTTTCCGGGTGCTAACGCTTTCACCACCACACCATGCGGCTCCTTCGTTTCCTCTGTCTCTCAGCTAGTTTTATCGATCTTTGCCACAGCAATCACCCGTCAGTGGGTTTGTTCTGGGCGGCCCAAATCGGCAACGAGTCCGGTTAAGCTGGGGCTGTTGTTGAAATCATAATGTTTACTTTTTATTTTCTGCCTTACTGTTAGGACACAATGAGATTGGTCAATCCCAGCAAGGATTATTATTAAGAGCGATTGCCTCCTTCTTCTCCATCAATTCGTTTCTAATTGGTAGAGCAAAAAAAGGATAAAGCTCTCGGTATTGACCAATCCCTGAGGGATGCGCCGTGCAGTCGACTTCTTTAAGCATTGTTTGGAGCTGAATGAATGCATATCTAGCCTTTACAATGACTCGCGGTGGCCTACCGATGGATCGAGCCAGTGCTGCTATTCTCCCAGACAAGTCTGATTCCAATTTGCCGACCACGGGGGTTGGGAGGCTTTGTGGACCATGGGCGTGGGGATCGATTCCACGTGTGCGTTACAGGGCGCGTCCGACCACTGCGCCACACGCGTCCCAATGAATTTTTTACTGAAAAAGTTTTCAGTTTTCTTCGGTAAAAACCACCTCTAGAAGATTGGCACTTTGCTTCAGCGCACCGCCTCGATTTAGATTTTATGCTAAACAGCGTTCTAGAAAAAATTCCCTTACATTCTCTGTGTTCCATTTCGTTAATGTTTTTCACCCATTTCCATCACATTGGTCGGCGAAAGTTTAAGGTATATCTGGATATCGGCTGTTGAACAGGTGCTTCGAAAACGACAAGAGGTTTTTAGAACGTCGGAAGTAACGTCCATACTAGTTTCATCTGTAAAAATGTCTAGCAGTTTTTTTTTCTCTAGTCGAACGCTTCATTTTGTTATCAACACTGAAAGACTGCCTGACATTCCCAGATTTTTCGACAGAAATATCTCAAAAACATGTAGAGAGGGTAAAATGCCTTAACGACGAACAGCCATTCTCGATGTCAAGGCATTAAACTTATCATATTCTTGTCCTATTTAAGTCAAACATCCCGTCTGTTGAGGATGGACTTTCAATTAAGAAAGCTAGGTGAAGTGGTTCAAGGTCTGCTACTCACTCTACTTGATGACATATTCATTTTTATAATTAATGGATTCACATGCTTTAAATTTCAAAATTTTCAACCTTAATGATTCGCATTTCGTCCCTTTATTCCCTTTGATATGGGCGCGTGTGGAGCAGTAGTTAGAGGCGCCCTATAACAAACACGTGGATCCATCCCGACGCCTATGGCCCGCCAAGCCCTCCATCCCTCCGAGGTCGGCAAATTGGTACCAGACTTGTCTGAAAGGATAGCAGCACTGGTTCGATACATTGTGGGCTACCGCGAGTCACTGTAAAGGCCAGGTGTGCATTCAGTCACTTCCATACAACGCTTAATGAAGTCGAATGCGTTGGCGCATCTCTGAAGGGATTAATCAACACCGAGAGCTTCATCCTTCTATTTTTATCCCCTTTGATCAGTTAACAATTTAGTGTAGAGAAGCGTTTTTTCGAAATGAGCCTGAATTATATAAGAAGTGTCATTTATGTGCATTATTGTACGAGTGTTCCACATTTTTTTCAAGATCATGAGTCAATCTTCGTGGGGAATTTACAACAGACTTTAAGGAGTTTGTGTGTGCTGTTTAACTATTTAGAACGCCATGAGTAAACAGAACTCTGTTCAACTATTGACCTTTATAGAAAAGCAGTGAATTCAAAGATTCCATGAATTAATGAAGTTGACCTGCTATAAACTTTTGTTAGTTAAGTAACAATAATGCTTACAATAATAGTGAAAAAGCACTAGATAAGGTCGCATGTAGCGGAGTGGTTAGAAGTCCCACGCTCCTTGATCCCATTTCGCGCTCCGAGCTCGTGTGGGGTTAGTAAATTACTCTCACACTTTTTTGGAGAGTTGAAACCATAACCAAACCATAGGCAAACCAAAACAATTCATTGTGGAGGCAAAATAAGCATCTATTCATTTCCTTTGTAGAGTCCGGTGGTTATGGGAGGGCATCCGCATCGATGAGCTCCATATTATCTTCTGTTCTATCTTGACGGTATTGATAAGATCACGTCTACTGAAGATTAAAAATATGTAAGCAAGTTAGAATAAAAACGTTACAAATCCTCACGAAGTATGGATCTCGACCGTCACTCGACGCTTTAATTCCCAGCAACACTTCATATCTCACTTCTCACTTTGTTTCTACCATAGCACAATTCGTTAATCCCTCAAAATACCTAGACTTTACAACGATGAGTTAAAACTTTTTGACAGATTATCATAACTAACCGAATAAAACAAGATTTGAAATAACTTTTCTTGGTAGCATGCATTTACAATGAAACATAAAATTCCATGGTGTTGATCAGTTTATTTGAGATGTGACGTTAAAGTTGAGGGTTTTCTAGTTAAGGTTCTTAACTAGAACTGCGATAAGACTTCATTCTTCTCACAAATAAGTTTTTTAGACTGGAGTTTTAACAGGTTACTTGTTCCACAAAAAGTCTTCGTTAGTACAACCATCCATCGATCCTCCATTAATAGAAGACGCTAAGGCTTCGACAGCGCAGTGCTAGTCAAATGGTTCCGTGTTTAGCGAAATGAAATGACGTACACTGCTGTAGAGCACTTGTAACATAGAAACGATTGTGGTGGTGTGATCGGAGAAACTTGCGTACAGCGTCAATGATGTAGTCACTTTTTATTTATTGCCTCTTCTTTTTTCCACGAAGGGTGCGATGTGAAATGCAGCCACAATGATGCTGAAATATTTATTTACAAAACTCCGGATCGTAGGTGCCCGTGGTGGGGATCGAACCCATCACTACCCTGTCCGGGTGCTAACTTGTTGACCATTGCACCATGTGGCTCCTTTGTTTAGCCTTTTTCTCAGTGTCAATGTTATTCTTATTCTTTTTATCCTCTAGATAGAAAAAAATTATTCAAAGAAGAACTGAGCACCCAAGTAGGCTAAAGAGTTCCACTTTTCTATCCGCAACCAGGTAAGTTGAGTAATGCCAAACCAAAACACCAGTACAGTTTTGAGAACTATCCCTGTATAGCTTCTGGTCATGAATGGTAAGAATAAAGATCTCCATGCAAAAAGGTGATGCTCAAGATCTCAAATGACAGAAATGATCCTTCTCCTCTGCAGTACAGCTCATGAGAAAAAAGTGGCAACCTTCGAATAGCATAAAAAACAGAAAAAGCATTTTGAGAGAGTTTTCGAAATATTTTAAAGAAAACTAAATTTTAGGTCGGAATGGCAGTGCGCATTTGCTTCGATGTAACTCACTTACGCTTCTAAAGAAGAAGAAAAGCTAGCACCCAGCGTTCGTGATTTTATGCCTTTCCTTATTCGTGTGCGATTACTGGTTAGCCTTAGATCATAAAATGACTGAAAAGTGTAGTCAGTTCGAGGTTGTCCTCGGCAAGTAATCCGCTCATTTACTTCGGAAAATTCAATAAGTTACCTTCAAATATGTCCAGCGCTAAAGCGATGGGCAGCTTTAGGGCAAAAAAAGAATAAAAGCAAACTGCATTGGTTCGTTTCGAAGGTATTTAATTAACTGGGAGAATATCCGTTATACTTTTTTACTTTCATCATTGTTGTCGATGACAAGTTTTCTAGCTCTTACTTTAATTGAGAACTGATTATGATGAATCCTGCCAACAGTTTACCGCCTCATCGTGGATGGCAGGTGTTTCTGGGTGTCGGGGTGCGATGTACAGCGGAAGGATTCTTACCTCAAACAAGGCTTTCCAAGTTAAGAAGGAGTCCGGCTTTTCAGTCAGGAATCGCAGCGAAGAGCAAGCCAATATCAGGACCTTCCTGGTATCAAACAAGTCCCATGGTGGCAAATCTCTCCTTGATCCACAAAGGCAGCGACTGCCTGTGGTGGCGACGACCTCAGGAAGACTTTGGTTATGCCGACCTTAGGGCTTCATCGAACCACAACTAGACCTGCAAAACCCGAAAAAGTGGAAATTATGCTGAGGCCCGCACAACTTGTGAGAACGGTCTATCCAAGTGTCTAAAAAGGTGAAGATCATAGTGAATAAAGAAGATTAGTACCAGGGCAGTAAAGATATCCAAAAGTCATTAAATTAAACCTTCTGCAAAAAGTCTGGCAATTAACTCTAAAAGAATTCCACAAAACTTTCTTTTACTACCGAAGGAACCAACGGGAATGTTATAAACAGCTATGGAATGCGAACTTGATCTTCGATCTCGTTATTATTCGATAAGACATTGAAATTCTAGGAAAATCCTACAACTGAGGCAGAAAACTTTTTTCTGGTTACCAAAAGCTCACAAAAGACCGCCACGTTAAGAACTGAGAGCGCATATCATCTCGGAATTGTTGGGAAAGAATGTTTTGACCAGCATAAAGCGTGTCGGTGCAAAGTGAAAGTAGCAGGTTTCAAGCCGCAGCCTAACACACACACACACACGAACCTGCCCACTTTTATCGCTAACGGTTAAAAGCTAACAAAAGATGTTTTAAGAAATGGTTCGACATGCATCATTCATAGCGACAAGACAACCTCATGATTAAGTGAATAAAGAGATCGATTCCTGAGTCGAATTCATGTAATGCCCAAGCCGAGTGACCACTGACTTACGAAGAAGGGAGTCGAACCCCATGGAAACTGATTAGTTCAGTCACTCCTTTTCTTCGCATGTTCGTTCAAATGCGGCTGAATGTTAGTGAAAAAGTATATTCACTCAGTCACACATTGTGTTGGATTGTTCAGGATATCCAAAACTGCTTTGGTACTAAGGTTTTCTTTCTTCAAGTGAAGTCTTAGCAATGAGAGTACTACACATAGTAGTGGTTAGGGTGCTCCTGTAGCACGTTCTGAGAAGAAAATCAACTCAAGATGGAAAGGAAATAAAGTTTAGCGGTTATCTAACTGCTCGATGAAGTTGAATGAATTAATAGAACAGCAAAAAAAGGAATTCAAACGAGGCACACCCTCGTTTCACGCTTTCTTTTTTTTCTAACAAGTTGTTCGAAGAAAGCTCTTCTTTTTTAAATGCCTTTACATAGATCGAACACCACGTTCTCCTGCCAGATACTACTAACTCAACAAACTCAAATGTTTGGTATTGTTCAGTGGGTAAAAGTTCTAACTCACAAGTGATCAGCCGGTTCGATCACCATCCGGACAAACCAAACCTTCCAGTGCAGTCGAATGCGCGGAGCGTCCACAAGGGATTGATCAACGGCGATCGTTCAATAACCTGTGGTTTAACCGTGGTTCGCACGGCCTATGCTCACTCAAAGACAGCATCCAGCACAGCGTTTAAGACTGCTATTTTAACGCAAGAGGCACCTTACACCTCCACGTGAACTCTGTGCTATTGGTCTCCACATGACATACTTAGTGGTCGACTCATAGAAATCGATGAGTCTGCAAAAAGGCTATTCTGTGTTTAATGTGGTTGAAATGCTGGTTTAGCATTTTCTCTGTTTGGTTATGGAGGTGTTTGGCTGGGTAGATTGCGGTCAACCTGATCGTTCCATGATCCGAGGAAGGCGAAATCCGCCGAAACGTCAGCTTCATCGCAGTAACAAGTAAAATAACATTCATCTTTGCTCATTGACAATATAAAGAAGTAACCGGCGCAATTTTTGCCTAATATCGTATTTCAAAGAACGCGTATGGCGCAGTGGTTGGAGGCACCATTGCGGCACACACGTGGAATCGATTCCCGCGCCCATGGTTCACCAAGTCCTCCATCCCTCTAGGGTCGGCAAATTGGTACCAGACTTGTCGGGATAGCAGCATTGGCTCGATACATCGATAGGCCACCGCGAGTCATTGTAAAGGTCAGATATGCATTCACTCACCTCCAACGATACTTAGTGAAGTCGAATGCATGGTGCATCCCTCAGGGATTGATCAACGTCAAGAGGTTCATCCTTTTCTACCTTATTTCATTGTTTATGCACACGTTAACAGTTTTTTGATTTTTGAGAGAGTTCCTAACGTGCTTGCCTTTCCTAGATCATTGTTGCCCATATAGTCAAACCTTGTGAATCACACACAGAGAGACAACTTTGTTGCCTTGAAACTAGACTTCTTTCATGATTGCAGCGTTACAGTTACACCGGGCTGGATCTATGTTTCGAAATGTGGAGATTCTTCTCAGCGGAAACTGCTAACCAATTGTTTTTAATCGGACTTCGAGATCAGGGCGCAGCCACTTCCCGTTGGCTCACTATGAAGCCATAAATCACTGAGTAGTCACAAAGTTGACGTTTTTTATTAGTGCACAGATGAAATCGTTAGAGGAAATCATATTTAATGCTAGGAGCAGAAAGTTAATTGAACTGCTCACTGTTTCGATCCACTGCGAAAAATTCCTCGTTTTCTGGATATAACATGTCTGCCCAGAGCCATCAAAAGTTAGCATGATGGACACACAAAACTACAGCGAAGACAAGGCCAAAACAAGATTTACATCACATATAAGTATCCGTTTTCTCTGTTTTCTTGCGAAGCACCCACGAAGCAGTTACTACAAACCTGTACATACATAACAGCTGACGTTTCTGGTAATTTCTCCTTCTTCATAGCCTAGAAAGATCAAGTCAACTGCAATCTAGTCGGCCAAATACCTTCACAACCTCGACAGAAAAGGTGAGATGTCCAAGTTTCAGTCGCAATAGAAGAATCAAATTCTTAAAACAGCCACCATTTTGTATGAGTCTACTATTGAGTATTCCACTTGGAGGCGAACAGTGCATAGCTCAAACATGGCTAGGCAGTGACCCGTTCTCATATCAAAATATCGGTCTGAGATATTGCGTGAGATCACGTGTGATAACGAAACATTCCTCTCTGCACATTATTTTCGGATTATTTTCTGAATGGAATAGACTGTTTATTTTTTTATTTATTTGGATTACTTTAGGTCTGTCGAATTAGGTTTTTTTCTCATTCTTTTTCGTTTTTTCAAAGGCAGATCGAAAAGTTGCAAAGTCATTGCTATAGTAGCACAGACCTGATACACCCGCAGACCACCGAAAGTCCTTTCACAAGCGAAATATGCTTTCAATCACTCGAGCAATCCTTGATGAAGTGGAATGCATGACACATTTCCTCGGAGAATGGTCAACTTCGAGCGCTCCATCCTTCCTGCTCTATGCTCAATCCTCTCTTCTTGATCGCAGTGTGTTTCATTAGGTCATGCAAAAATCACAGTGCTTGCTTTCATCCGTGCCACAAAATCGATAAATCTTTAGCCAAAATGGTTAATTTCGCTTACTACTTTCCTACTGTTTATGATGCGGTCAGGTTTCTAAATCGGCTAAACAGACTTCTTGTTGATATTATTGTTTCAGTGAACTGTTGAATCCAGAATGACTGTATTCAATGTTATTATTAAAGGTATTATAAGTACATCATCAATAAGCGGACCCTTGGTACGGGTAATCCCGTGTTCGAGGCCAACGTGAAGCTCGCAGTTTTCCTCATTTCTCTTTTTCTCTCCATCGTTATGAAAGTACACCATTAACATCCTGATTTGTTGATGTTCTTATAGTAGGTTGTTTTAAATCTTTGTTATGGTTCACGTTTTGGCAGTTTCGCGTTCATCAGAGCCACTATGGTTCGAGTCGGGTGTCCACAACAGTCGCTCCATGTTGCGTTGTTGACTATCCTTTTCTTCGTATCGAGGCGAATAAAGTGGAGTGATCGAGCACCGCGCGAATGAAGTAGCGTCCCCAGCGTTACTTTTCATAGCAAAATTTAAAAAATTCATAGCAACTTCGTGTAGGCTCATTAATAAATCAAAGCATTGATATGTATACCGAGGATCAATGAAGCTCGGAATTGAAATGTACATCGTCAATGTGCTATTACTGAAGGGTCATCACTTCTTCTTCCTGTTAGTTCACCATTTTCGTTTTTTTACCTAATCCATTGCTTTTTCTATTAGTCGTTCTATCTAGCGCAGTTAGTTCCGTCCAACCATGTCCGCCCATTTCAACTTTATTGCCTTCTTATCTTTTTTACATGAAGGCCTTAACTGCTATTGAGCAATCCGACTCGCTGAGCAACTAGGAGCCTTCTCGTGCATTTGAACGCGTTCCCCTTTCAGTGGCCTTTGTCGTGGAATCCGGAGGGAGGCCAACTTTCGTACTTAACAGTGCATGAAGTCTGTAAAGAGTTATGCAATTTAAGATATGTTATCATCACATATTACAAAATGCTAATATACGGCTTTCATCTCGGATATCTCAGATCCCGGATTAGAACGCTGCAAAGTTTTTGGTGGTAGCAGTTTTTTTTTTCATTCGCTGTCAGCTTTCGCGTGAAAGCAATCCAGAGAAATTCTTCCGAATCATCTCTGCCGGTTTGAAGTTGCCACGATCGCATGTGTAGTTGTAGCCGTAGGCAAGTGAGTGTGCGCGTGCCGAATTTTTATCTGAAAATCCAATTTTTCCCAGCTTGTTATGTGTCGTCGACGTCGTCTCCGGACGACGGCGGTGGCGGCGGTGGCGGCGACCAAGCGTCTCGACTACGCCACGCCCTGAGGTCCCTTCAGTCGCGCATATGCGTTGATTTGTTTAGGAGGAAGGCCTTTGCCCGAAAATTTTATCCCCGTCACTCGTTTCGCTCACATTCCTCTTCTCAGTCTCACCACTGATGACGTCTACACTCCCACACACACCCATACATAATTGTACCTATCGTGAAGGACTTTCACTAGGATTTCGTATTTTAGGCCGTTCTCAATATTACTGTCAAAGCGTCGTTATTACACCATTAACGTAACCTTTCAGATTCTTTCGAAGACCACTAACTACTGAAAGGCTGAACCAATCGATTTCATAATAGAGGTTTATTTGCGCAAGCGTTGGATACTTAGTTTGGAACCGATATTTCATTCCTTAGCTGTAAAGTGAAATTAGCCAACGGATTAAAACAACGGCTCTCCATGCAACGGCTGAAACCTAGGATTGCGATGTTTTAGTGAAACGTCCTTCCTTAATTAAGATTTCATGTTCATCGAAAACTAAATGGAATCCGATTAGCTAGAATAAATGACTTATCGATACGAAGAGACAACGATGCAACTATTTTAGGTAACAGAGTTCCACTGGAAAAGTGGTTTTGAAACTGTAGAAATTGTTGACGAGCTTTATTGACCTTGAATTAGTCACCTTCTTATAGGAAAACCTAGGCTTGGATTCTGATCATTTATTTCGTTTTTTTGCAAAATTTCTTTATTATTCCTTACGGTGATTCTAAAAGTGTCGTATTCTCGTGAGCTTGCTTTTATTGTGGAATCACTAAGAGACGGTATACCTTCTTGTTAATTTTAATGTTATTGTCCATTCCAGTCATCTGAAGTTGTCCATGTCAGAACTCGTAAAAAACAATGTGTATGTTAGCATTCTTGGAAAAACAAACATATCTCAAAAATCCAACTCATGCGGAATTTCTAGACGACTTCTACGAATCTCCTAAATCGCGCCGTATCACATCGCTCCAATCAGATAGTCCCAGTTAAAAAGTGATAGAAGGTTCTATTACATTTTACACAATACTTTAAGGTGTAATGGCGGAGATGCGTATTGATTAATTACTTCAATTACTAATTCTGTGAATGTAATGTTTTAGAACAGCTGCCGATTACTCATACTCCTTGTTTTTGTTCTGTTTGTTTTTTCTAGTTATTATCAACAATATCGGTGCCTTTCTCTCAATATTGAATATTTATATAGTTAGTTAATATAGTCATGCCCAACAGTACATTTTTTCTTCCTTCTATATCCGCATAGCTTCTAGATTCCTTCTTTCTTACGTCGATACTCAACTAGCAAAGATTGAAGCTGTTGACATTCGTTCTTTCTCCTCCTTTTTCACTTCCTTACGCTCGTGCACAAATTCTGACACAAGACGATCGGGTTTTCATCAATAACATCATTTTATTCATCTTTAACTCCAACTAACTCGCTTGACATCTCTATTGATGCCCGATATGATCGTCGTCCAGACAACGCTAATTTTCAGGCAGGCCTTCTACAACCTCATCGGCCACAGATACACTGGAGGAGCTACTTGTAGTGCTTTTGCTTGTCGTAGATACACATTCTTGTCGATCGTCATTGTCATTGATACTACCGTCTTTTGTCGTCTGTATAACTGCGCTTCGAGCGGCGTCGAAATCGCAGACGAGGCGCTGCCTCGTGCAGGGTCGTCTGGCATTGAACCAGCATGTTGTACAGTCACGTAACGCTGCTTATGCTGCGCGTGGTGGACGTGATCGCGAAGACGACCGTACAACAGTCTGCCAGGATGCTTGTCGCCGAAATTCCTGGAGAAATTCAGGTGAGCCCTGAGAACTGTGTTGTTCTTCTATGCTCTATTGTCAGCGACATTTATCCCCTTGCCTCGACTTTATGGCTGTATTGCTCACTGTGAATACTACTAAAAAATTTAAGTGCAATGGATTTTAAGCGCGTATATGAAATAATGGAGATACGAATTTGAGGTGCAAATGACGTTTGAGGCAATATGGTTTTAGAGGGTCCATGAAGGTTAAGGAATTCTAGGGCTATACGATATATTTGATCGAACCACCCATTTTCTTAACATCTAAGACACTTTAGAGATTTATTTAGGAAGCTAGTTATAGAATGAAACTTCGGAAAGGAAAAATTTGAAGGACAGCAGCGATAAGAAACTGATAGCAATTGGAGCGCTGCCCAAACGGAAAGGATTCAGTGAACTAGGATTTTTAAGCAAAAAGTTAGGTTCAGAATAAGCCAGCCGTGCAGGCATCAAATAGTTTGGAATATTATAACCGTTAAAGTTGCTATCATTTTTGCTCTACCTCATCCATTAGTTACTCTTTTATTACCTCATACAGTTTCGAAAGATAGCTTTAAAAATAACAACGTTAACAGTCTAAAAACACTCAACTGAAACGTAAACGAAGATCGAGAATTCATCAACCAATTTTGAAAAGCCATCGCTTTCAGACTTAATGAGACGGTTGTTCTTTTGTTGAATTTAGAACTGTAAGAACCTATCTATGCCTTACGTACAGTTCATTCAGTGCTTATTGGCTACCATTAGCGCTTACTGTTCGCTGATTGATTGAATGCTGCTGGTACCTCGATTCGTGATTGGTTCGTCGTCTTTTGGTAAAAAAGAAAAATCTGTCCTAAGATTTTATATGGAATTTGAATTTGGTTAAAGAACCATAGAAATTTGTTTTAGTTAGTTATTAGGATTTCTAACCAATAGATGATGAAACTTCCCAACGCTCTTCTTCCAATTTTTCAGTGCATTTAGTTTATTCAACCATTATTTCTCCTTTTGAAACGATCCAATATACTGAAAATTATGTGTTTTTAAAACCTCACTCCACCCTCAATTTTTATTTTTCAAAAAAAACGAAAAATAACAAGGCTGATAAATACACTTATACAATGGTAAATAATGAGCAGGGACGGATCGCACATTGGTAGTGATCACCGTCATCACGAGCATGGTGTAATTTCGATTCCGCTCCAGGCCAACCAGGCCTCTCATCCCTTTGTAGTCAGGAAATTGGTACCGGACTTCTCTGGGAAAAAACCATTCTCTGCAGTCCAATTGGGAACGTTACAGCCCGACTATCTCAGGACTTCAGGGAGAATTTCTCGACCAGCATTCTACGACATTCAGAATGAAATGAAAATCCTCAAGCAACAGCCGAATCCACACGTAAAGTTGGAAGATCTTCGTGGAAAATGAATGCTAGGAAACGAATCGAATGTGGGAATCGGTGGGATCCGCACGGTAGACGCGAAGATGGGTCATATAAAAAATGAAAATAGGTAATATTCAGTTGTCGACGCACTTATTCAACAAGGCTCATCAAGGGAAATAAAGAATGTCAGTGAAGGAAAAGATTACTCCAACAAATATAAACAAATAAGAAAATAAATAAAAATACTACCATAACAAAGTAATGGCTTTCACTGGAGAGTGTTAGATCATAAGAGATTCTTTTTTTTAATTCCGTTTTATTTTCTATTAGTTGGTTCCTTGCACGTGTAGGTTTTTCGTAATATGAATCAATGAATAATTCCGAATTACTGGCTAACCCATCACGTCCCTCATAATCCAAATCATGACGGCTAAACATTTCTTCCGAATGGCAAATACGAATTAATGCCTCGGTTGGCGATTTTGGTGCATGACGTCGACGACGGCGTGGCCCATATAGGTCTCAAAACATTACTGTATTGCTTCTGATGTTTTTATTTCTTTCCTTATCCATATTTATAAACACATATAAAATTTTTGTAACTGCACATATTATTTTTTGTTATAACTATTATTGCTATTTTCGTTGTATGAACGTGTAGCATTTTTAATTCCTTTAGCCGTCGAGTGAGCACCAGTTCAATCAAAATGCCTTTCTTACGCGTTCCAGAGCTGTTCAGTGAGCTCCACTTCCTGCACACGGACAGCAGAGTCTTTTACTTCCACACTTTGAAAAAACCAGCTTTCGTTCACTTTTCAGCTGAACGGCCTTTCCAGTACTATGCTGTACAGTAGATATTCATCAGCCATATCCGTTGAGAATTTTACCACCACCCACAGAGAACTACCTCATTTTTGAGGTTCAAAAAAATGTACACAGATAGGGAATCATAGGTGAACTGATCCACAGTAATAGAAGGAAGATTGAGTAAGCCTTGAGAGGACGCAGGGAGACTAGACTTACAAGATATGTCATTGACTAAAATCGACCATCTTCCTTTACTATCGTAAACACTCTAGGTATCTTTGTGCGATGCTAACACATCACCGCCCTCGAATTAATCTCTGGGTGTTGGCGACCATCGCAACGATAAAAATATGAAGGAAGATTCCACATGACCTGTGAACTTAAACCATGTATGTGCCAAAGTGATATATATATATATATACCTGCATATTTATATTGGAGCAGACTTTGGTAAGTGTGACCTCGTGGCTCCAGTGGCTAGGTCTGCAAAACCCCGAAGAATGGAGAATATGCCGGAGTCCGCCCGCACAAGCATTGAGGACGGGCCGTCAAAGTATTAAATTAAGCATATGTATATGTATAATATAATATACATATAATATACTTGATACTTGAATGACCCATCCTCACTGGTTGTGCGGTCCCCAGCATAACCTTCATTTTTCGGAGATTTGCTGGTTAAGCCATTTTGTTTTCTTGGAATCCTGAGGTCAGCTTGGCCAAAGCCTGCCCCAGGTCTTCACCACCGCAGGTAGCCGCAGTCCTTGTGGATCAAAGAGAGATTTGCCACCATGCGACTTTGATACCAGGACAGTGGTGGATTCTAGTATTGATTTACCCTTAGCTACGCTTCCTGATGAAAACGACATACCCTTCTCAGCTTGGTAGACCCTGCCAGGGATGGATCCCCCGTTGTACATCGCAGCCCGGCACCCAGAAACACCTCCCATCCATGGTGAGGCGGTAAACCGTTGGAAGGATATATAATATATATATATATAATATATTACTAACATATGTAATGTAATGTAATATGCGTAACGTATACTACGTATTGCAGTGTATAACATATATAATAACAATATGTATATGTTTAACGTTTTGTTTTCTGCCTTCTATAATTTTCATGGCAGGTTACTAAGCGAAATACAACCACAACGTTGCTGAGATATTTGCAAAACTCTGGACCGCAGGTGTCTATGGTGGGGAACGAACGCGCTATTATCCTTTCCGGGGAGTAACGCGTTCACCACCACACCATGCGGGTCCTTTGTTTCGCACGTCTCTCAGCTATTTCTATCGATCTATCGATCTATCGTATATATATAATATGTATATATATATATATATGTGCAATGTAATGGCTCACATCGTCGCCTTTGTGCTAAGCGCCACTTTTGCCCTTCAAGAAATCTCCGGTCGATTTCATGTTCTCATGTTGCCAACACAATGCATTATTGAGTGGACAGACAATGCTTGGATAATTGGGGAACGATTTTGCGAACTATGAGAAACGAGCATTCAGAATGTTTTTCGTTACACAACGTGTCGGATGAAAAATTAGCGCTTTGCATACTTCTTATTTGTGGTTTTGAGAGTTGATGGCGCAAATCCAATCTTGTCGATGTTATGCCATTTTAATTTTCTTTTTTTTTTTACCTGATTTAGGGATTTTCCACGTCCAAGGTTTTTACGGAGCATCAAGGTTAATAAGGATAGCTTAGCATCACTCTCACATATGCTGTGGCTGGTTGGACTATTACCTCACCGTCTCTATTCGTCATCACTTCACAGTCGATCGTTAGAATTATCTGCTTTAGATTTACTCCTGCTTTTGAGTTACGAAGTCCGCTCGGTCCCAGTTCACCAAAGAAAAGAAAAGTCATCTCATAAAGCCTAATGCTTTTTGCGTCCGAAGATTAGCTGTTGATCATGACGTCTACTTGCTCAGATTCTTAGTCAAATGACTGGAGAGATGACCTATGCTTCGAGGATTTCCATTACCAATTAAGTGTTTTTGATTTAGTCTTTCGGATATCTTCAGAAAAATATGATCGGAAGTCTTTTAGAAACGCTGATGAAGAGTGGTTTTTCTCGGTTCAAAGTTGTGATGAAAAACAAAGAATGTAGAAGGAGTGATAGACTTTAAAAGAACGAGTCAATTTGTTGAAAAAAAAAACACGAAACCGGTAGAAAAGTGGGAAGCAGGGAGCGCATGGTCGGAAAATGGGAATAATGGATGAGGAGAGCAGGAAAGAGGAAATGAGGGATGAAAGTGAATGGACGAAGACCACTTTGAACATGAAGACCTTATCGAGGCGTTTCAATAAAATATTTCTATAAGTGTTGAAAGCACTAAAAATATTCAACGATCATTTTTACTGCCCTCACTTTTTTGAATTCTCCATTGTGATCGAAATTCAAGAAAGCATTTTGTAGCCATTTGGTGCCCTAAGGACGATCAAATCATTAATATTCATAATCTTCAACGTTTTCTCTTTTTTTTTCTAACCCGATAACGATGAGCTGAAATCACGCATACCACTTTTCGTCTGATGAAAACCCGCAACATTTTGGGGAACCTACTCAATTTGGGGGTGTCCGACCCTCGTACCGATTCGCTGAATTCCCGTTTAGATGCTAACAATGGAACGCTTGGGATAAATTATCCATCACTATTGTGAAATAAATTGCGTATCAGAACAACGACGATACTCACACCTCCTTACATGGTGTACAAGTATTACTGTACTAATGTGAGGAAAAGTGGGGAGTGGGGGACAATTCGTATAATTGGATATGGGATCGCGGTCGAATGACTAATGCTTAGCACTCGAGGTGGTGACCCTCCACTTAGTAACAGACGCAAAGTGAATGATAAATTGGTAACGGTTAACGCCATTTATCATAGTCTACGAAGTCTCTTCATTGTAAAGAAAAGTGAATCGTCGTGATATCAACCAAAGAATGACGAAAAAGTTTTACGATGGAGTAGATGCCACTACCGATGTATCACATTCTGCACACTTCCTGAAAAAGCGCATCCATTTCTGCCTGATTATAGGGATTTTCATTGATGAATTTAGTACAATGCAAAGTGCTTGTAATATTCAGAAGCATTATCAAAACTCTTAGTTTACCATAATTGTTTTAAATGCCTTGCCAGTACTTTACTACTTTATTCATTCACGGATTGTTTTCAACCGTTGACCATCAAAATGTCTTGTTTCTCTTCAAGCTTCAAATTTTGTGCTTCCTGGTGTGATTTGCTCATATATTATATTTATCGCAATAATAATTCTGTCTCTGTTTAGAGCTATTTCTTCGAGATTGAAGCAAAAGAACACTCTAGAACTTCAGCTCCTTCGTCCTATATGTTGTTTTTCCACGTCGTGTGTGAGGGACGATGCGGTGAGAACGAAAATATGTAAATAGACGAAGCTCCCTAATTTCCATCGATGGTGTTTGCTGCTCCTCACGATAGAATCTGGCGCTCTGCGTGTAGGCAACCGTCTCCTAAAAAGTAATGTAAACAAAAGGCCTGATGCGAATACTACTATGTCATGCATGTTTTTCAAGGAAGCGTTCACCACTGTAGAGCTCTATGACATGAGAAGGACGAAAACGGTCCCTAAAAGGATAAAGGATTAATCCCTCGGTGTTCATCGATTCCTGAGAGATCCGCCAAGCATTCGACTTCATTAAGCGTCGTTTGGAGGTGATTAAATGCGCATCTGGCGTTTACAGTGAGTGACTCGTGGTGGCACACCGATATATTGAGCCACTGCTGATATCCTCCCAGACAAGCCTGGTACCAATTTTCCGACCCCATAGGGATGGAAGACTTGGTGGGCGTTGGGCGCGAGGATCAATTTCCCGTGTGTATTGCGGGGCGCCTCCGACCACTGCGCCACAAGCGCCCCTTGAAAACACTGCCTACCTGTGTTAAATCGAGATTTTCCATCTAAAGGATTACGATTGATACAAGTAATGTGTGTAAAAATCTGATCTTGAAACGAATTGACCATGACAAAATTTCCTAGCTGGTAAGTTGCGAAAAAAAGCTAGGGAAAAAGAAAAAACTGGTGTTAGCGAAGACCCTTGATCAGGCGATTTAAGATGTTTTTAAGTGCTACATGAGGTAACTCAAAGAGGATTGACTGTATAGAATGTTTTCGATTCCAGCTGTTGTTTTTTTATGACCTCATAAACAACAGTAAGACTATGGTTTAATTTAGGGGTGTTTTTCCCTTACCTTTTAAACAAAGATCCCAAGAAAGTAGTTTGGTTCATAAGCATTGAAATCAAAGCCACTCGATCAGAAAAGTTTGATATTGGTGATCCATTTGAAAGGGAAGACGATATCTATTGCCGTACCATCGATCTAGCTAGGCAAGAAGCTTTCTATCTGACGATAGTTACTTCTAGAATTTAACTGCGATCGAAAAAGAGAAATTCCAATAACCCTTCTGAAAATAAGCGAACAGCTGTGAAACATACTCTGATGCGAAACGTATGTTATCTATTTGTTTCGTAGTACCTTAGAGTCCCTATCTGTCTCTTTTCATTGATAAGCTAGCACGAGTTTGATAAAAAAAATTTATTCGGCTAAGTTTTCGGTGCATTCACGTTCTTCATAGCCAGATTGATCCGAGTCTACTGTCCACAATTGTTTCTTCCTCTAATGTGATCACATCAATCCCTTAATCTGGTTATAACTAATCAGTTTGTATCTTTTCATTTTTTGTGTAAGAGGATCGAGCCCGAAGACTTGTTCTGTTCAGTCAGGAACGTTTACTTTTCGTTCAAGATAGTTTTATCATTAAGCTGTCACTATCTCGTACGAGCCAGCTTGATTTATGAACCACACGGATGTCTTCTCAATACGAATTGTAACCAACTTAAAGCACAAGTAAGGATTCTCCGGAAGCATCCGAGGGAATGTAATGCAAGAGTACCTAAAATAATTGCCATAAGGCATCAAGTAAAGTGCTTGTTCCTAAATTCTTTTGTCAAATAAAGCTGTATGTATGTCTTTCTTTTAATTGACTCACTACACTCACAGAATGTGATTGAGTCGGTGGCATCGGCGAAAAGACCTCATCACCCGCACACAGCTCTTCACTGGCACGAGGCCTGAAGCACATCGTACGAATCGCTTCATCATAAGTCAAACGACAAATCAAGTTAAGTCGTCTCGAGCACGACAAGAAGGCAATTGGCGAAAATATTTTTACTTCTGTCGATGTACGGCGCGACATAACCGGGACAAATTGGCCACGAAACTGCACCGGTGCATATCTTGTAATTGCTATAGTCAAAGCTATAGTTTCGCATTCGTCGAAGCGCACTAACGATTTCGTGTCAGGATAAATGAAAAGGGTACTGTTGCTTATCTTCTCGAAGAACAGCAGGATCGAAAACTGCGTTGTCCTAAGCAAACACTTCCCATGGGTTTCCATCGGTTCTGCGTTTAAAAAAAAATCAAAAATGAAGTGAAACATGCAGTTTTTCTGGGCAGATTTCCCGCACTTACAGCTAGCTTTTCCAATAATGGTAAAGGTTCTCGATGTGGAAATATCTTTTTTTGAACTACCGCTTGGAAATGTCGAACTTAGTGTCAACATTGGCTATCCGTCTCCTCACTGCATCCAGAAACACTTTTTAAAACATACATCCGGTAAAGGGTGGATTCTGCGAAAAGGAAACGACTACAAAATTTTTTGTTTACCCTGCAAAAATAGTGGAAGAAAATTAGCAATCTTCCTCATAGGCAGAGGCAGTTCAAGCTCGGTAAACGATTTTGCCATCTAACTCAGTTGAAATTTTCTCTAACGAAGACTTTGCCTATAGATCCTCTGCCTCTGGTCGCCGTTTGAATTCTCATCTAGCGTTTATTTTCATTCCTAACTTAAAGACTATGTAAGAGTCCAGGCATATCACCCTGTTCGTTTATCCAAATTGATCAAATCAATCAAAAATTTGCCTATAAATTTGTACTCTTGTAAGTATTTAACTCAAATTTTTATCTATTGGCATATATATATTAAAGTTTTTATATTATTGAGATTATTCGATGTGTTGAAATTTGTACTTAATTTCAATCTACAAGAATTTTCAGCTTTTTTTCTCGATTTGTTGAATATACATTAATCCCTTTGCGTTTCGGACGAGTCGTTCGTTCAAATGAGACGGCGGCGAGTCCCGCGGGAGGGCCGACAAGTCGGACAACCTCGATTATATCCACACCCATCATCACCCAAGAATATCCTGTAAATGTTGTCTCTAGGTGATTTTGACATTTTTGGTTTGAAGCGTCTGAGAAGAAGCGGAGAGTAGACGTTGAACCAGTGCTGGCATTATTTGCCGCAAGAAAACTATATAGACGATGAGGAAGCGCTGTTTTAACCATTTAGAGCACGACAACTACACAACTTTGTTGCTGCACCGTAATGTGGTAGTGACGTACATTGGTCTGTACTTCATGAAGAAAGGACGACAGCAGTAAGAAGCTCATACCTAGATTTCCCGATAGTTCTTTAGTGCAAAAAATATGGCTGCTGTTTAGACCGTGCCTTTGAAATCAATCTGCTGTGAAGCTTTTTATGCGGATATTCACTGCTCGAGACACATCTAGCGCAGTGGTTAGAGGTTCCCTGTGATACACTCATAGTCATTAGTTCGATTCGATGCTTTGACGCAGAACACAACAAGAAAATACAGGACAGAAAGAAACAAATCCGCAAAATTACCTTAATTCTTCTAATGTGTTTTGCGATATAGGAAAAAACATACACCAACGAATCTAATGACTTACCTCGTGAGTTCTAACAGTTTTCTACAGCGGCCGAATGTTCAAAAGCTTTGCCGTAAAAGAGCAACAAGCTTGTTTTTCAGATTGGAGCCTTATTCCCGCTACATCGACAAGTGGCCGGTTCAGAATCTTGTGGTCAAATTTGGGAGCAGTACGGTATCCAACGTACCGAAATTGCACTACACACTGTGCGCGAGCTGCAGGACCAGTTGCCTTTTCGACTTGGCATCTCAGTGAGGTGACAGATTTCGTTTTGACACGCTTTTTTGTGTTTATTGATTACTTTTAAAAGCGAAATTGTGAAACATAGTTGAATAGTCTGACAAAGGGACACGACAACCATTAAATTTAAGTGGTTAGTTGAGTGAACGAATTTACCCGCTTGTTCGATGTTTTTCTTCAATAAGCAGACACGAGGTTGTTATTATAGAATTTATTAGGATATAGTAGCCGAGTTTCGACGGTTTCGCCTTCTTCAGAGCCTGGAAAGGTCAAATTGAGATGTGATCTACTCAGCCAAACACTTTCATAACCGCAGCAGATAAAACTTAACAAATAAATTTGTATTCGCATAAGAGACAGCTTCATTTACACACGTACCGTTTATTTGTTGTAAGTATTTAAGTTGGTGGATAGCACCTGCACAGAGTAATACATAGGCGAGGACTGTGCCTGTGTCAGGTCATTGGATTAGCCTGAGGTATGGCGCCAGGTCACGCGTGATGACAACACACTCCTCTTTACGGTTCATTTTTGAATTTTTGGAATTGATCCAGAACGCTTCAAGGGTTTTACGCGCTGGTGTTTTCGATTTGTGCGTGAGGATAGTGACTCCTACTTCAAGATCTTCTCCGTTGTGTTCCTGCATCCTATGCGCGCCTAGTGGAGCGTTTGGTTTTAATTTAAATTTACCGACTAGGTGTTCTTTTATGCGGACGCAGAGCGGTCTACCCGTTTCGCCAATGTATTCGTCCCCGCACGCTTTACAAGCGATCAGAGAGACTGTACCCGAACTCATGCAATCACCATCTCTACCGTTAGGGCAATTTATGCAGTTTTCCGTTGTACACATTCGGTCATATAGGCGGTTGCGAACTAGCTGGCGTCTTAGTGTCCGATGGTATTTCTATCACTTTAACGGAATTCTCTAGACCGGCCCTTATTAAGCAACGTTTTATGGCTGCACTTATTTCATTTGAAATAGAGGGCAAGAGGAACGGAGCTTGTTTTCGTTAGAATTATCGCTCTGGGGCGTGGTTTTTCCTCTATGCCTATGCCGAGAGGCCACAGTTTCGTAACCATTTCAAATGGCTATTTGGCGAGCCAGTTTCGAGGACTCTTCCCTCTACTCTCTACGTGTGCACACGCCGGCGGCGGTTCGAAACATATTTCTTATAAGCGCTCTTTTAGTGTGTGAGTGATGAGAGGAGAGGTAGTGAACCACTATATTCTTACTGCTTGGCTTTCGATACCATTTTGCGAAGTAGCCGTTTTCGGATAGGTTGATTTAAACGTTTAGAAATGGAAGACAGTTTTCTTTCGGTTTCTCACAGGTGAGTTTTATGTGCTCTGATTGTTCGTTCAATAACTCAAAGCATTTGTCCATCTCCTCTTGTGTGGAGCAGATGATAAAACAATCGTCGGTATACCTACAGTAGAGTAATGATCTGAGGTTGATTATTTGTGCTTCCACTTTAGACATAAAGGCAACGGCAAGGGTTGGTGCCAGTCGCTGTCCCATTGCCAACCCTCTAATTTGCGCGTAATATTTCCCGGACCATCTGAAGATCGAGCAGTTTAAACAGGCCTTTAAGAGTACCATAAGCTGCTGAATCGAATAGCCATACATGTTTATTGTTCCTTCGTGTTGTATAAGGAGCTCGCGGATGGCTTGCATAGCCGAGTCATTCGACACGTTTGTGCAAAGGGCGGTAACGTCGAACGACGCCATAACGTACGCGATTTTGGGACGTGCGTTGCACAGACGGTCTAGGAACATTTGGGTGTTCGTGGGATGGGCTGGTATGTGCCTAAGCAACTGGTTGAGGATTAGATTTATAAACCAGCCAATCCGTAGGCCCATCTACACAACTGATGAGGGGTCTAACTTTAAAGGTGGAGGGGTCGGTAGACGCCAGATCATCAGCGGTCATTAACTTATGGGTCTTGATAAGTAAGTATAAGACGGGACATGTCGGCATTTCGATCTTAAGATGCGAAATATCTGTTGGTTTTAAACCTGCCGCGCTTGCCACTTTGATCCATTCGTTGTTCAGTTTTCTATTTTGACTTCTGAATTCCTTTTCAGTAGATGCGCGATAAAGAGATGCGTCTTCAAGATGTTTTTCCGTTATATCGACATCTAACTGGCAAGGAATTACTACAAACTCTCCGCCCTTATCACTAGCTGATAGCCCAATAGTCTTTGATTTTATTAGCTCTCCAATCTGTCGCATACCAGATTTTTCCGCAGCTGTAAGGTTCGAACTCAACTTTCGCGCGATTTGGCTAAGGACTTTGAGAGTTTCGCTCGTAAATATGCGAAATTTTATATCGAATTCATCGTTTGGGTCTTGCTGTCTAAAGAATAATCGAGGAAGTGGAGATGGTAGTAGTGCTCCTACTTCTCGTTGTTCTTTTTTATTTTGTGTTTCAATTCTAGCGTTGCGTCGGAGTCGAGCTTGGTGCTCGTGTAGGCTGCACGCGATCCTACGCAAGGTTTCTTTAGAAATGGGTTGCGCTGCTAAGAAACTTGGACCCAATTCTAGTAGCGAGCGCGCGTCATCAGGCAGAGTTATGCCTCCCAACACGGCGACCCTTGATTTTTTCAGGCACGTTATCGACCACATTTTTAGTGCTAGCGCTTTCGTAAACGATTTTGCTTTGTTTAATTGAAGCTGGTTCTTAAGAATGATTTAGTAAATTTTGAAACTTTCTGCTTAAGGTTACTTTAGCATTTGGCGTAATAGAATCGCAAATCAAAATTGACCCACCCACTATTCTCCTCCAAAGGGAATTCTTCAAATATTAAACACAATAAGATCCCTTCGACTTGCACTTCAATTGCGCGTACATGGTGTCCTGTTTGCATCGAAGAGGGGCGCGTAGTAGTCGCGTTTCGATGTCCAGTACTAGTTGGCTGTCCCTCGGTAGGCCGTATACGTCGTGTAGTCGTTTTCGTTTGATGAAGTTCAACACGACTCGGTGTTTCAGGCAGCGGTGGAAAAATAGTGCAGTTTGTCTACCTAAGACAATTACTCGCTTGTTACCAATTCACTTCTTCTAATACGCAGCTTGGCGAACTCATCTAAAATTTATTAGTTCCGGAATATTTCGTTTGAACACACGCAGTGGATTTTAACAAATCTTTTCTTGAGAGCTGTTTTTTCCTTTTTAAAGAATCAATGCGTTTCGGAACTGGCGACGAAATTCTGGACAGGCCGAGACGACTAGGGGCGGGTGAAGGCTAACGACGTGCAGAATCTCAGAATTCGTATGATACTTAGCCAGACGGAACTCGACCATGATGGGTGATGTCGTTTCTGATGGCGCAAATTGTCTCATTAGCCGCTACTAGTTCGATTGCCGTTTACGGCCTGTTGAGAGCAGTTTCCGCATCTTGTCACTCACAATTGTTATCCCTTTCCGCCTGTTGGGTTATATAATGGAAAATCCACTTTGCATCTAGAAAAGCGACGAAAAGCGAAACCTCACAACGCAACGCTCTTGCGCTTTAAGGGAAAAAAAGCTATGAGCTACAATTTAAAATGAACATACTTTAAAGCATGTTTTGAACATCTAATCAGGTCTTCATGTCCGACTTTGTATTATATGTAAATTCTCGGAGTAGTTTTGAGCACCTCTGAGCGGCCGTCCCTCCTTAGTGGAAGACAGGTGAAAAAAGCGATGGGGCTTTCGAGAAGCCGTAGATCTTGTAATTATTGTTTAGATTTTCATCGCTCTGTTTGTGCTATTGAAGCATTTGACCTAGTAAGTTGCGTATTAGTGTACCGTTGTAGGCTCTGAAGAAGACGATTCCGCCGAAACGTCAGCTACGGTTGTGTTGTATGTGTGTTATTGTATGGAAGTAAAACTATGCTGTTTAACAACCTCGCGATTGCTGAGGAAGAAAACGACGATCATACTTACTCGCACGTAATGCTGAAATATTTGCAAAACTCCGGACCGCAGATGTATGCGGTAGGGAACGAAAACGCGCTGTTGTCCTTACCGGGAAGCAGCGCACTTCACCACCACACCATCCGGGTCCTTCGTTTTGCCTGTCTCTCAGCTAGTTCTATCGA